>JAUMHF010050584.1:7769-20975 GCA_032359275.1 Microctenopoma steveboyesi
AGAGAGAGAGAGAGACAGACACAGACAGACAGAGAGAGAGAGAGACAGACAGACACAGACAGACAGAGAGAGAGAGACAGACAGACAGACAGACAGAGAGAGAGAGACAGACTAACACAGACAGACAGAGAGAGAGAGAGAGACAGACACAGACAGACAGAGAGAGAGAGAGACAGACAGAGGGAGGGAGAGGAGAAGACGAAGAGCAGTGTATTTAAATGTGAGCCGGTGTTAATGAGTTTGGTCAGAGTGTGGAACAGTCTTTTTAAAGCTGCTATCATTCTCATTAATATAGCGAATGAGCCGCTGATAGCTGTCATGGACCCCACACTCCAATTAACAACAACATACACACCTATAAGAAGGCGCCCGCACACACACACACACACACACGTCACCGTGTGTTTGTGTCTAATGTATATGTGCTGAGGTGTGGGGGGGTGGAAATTTAGGTTTTCTGAGAAAAAAAAACTTTCTTGCAATTTACAATTTCAGCATTTCTGTTTTTTAACGAGTGAGCGCTAAGCTGTGAGATAGAAATGCTAATTCACCTCGACGGCCTGACAAGCTGTGCTGAAAAATTAATGGAATCTCCCTTTAATTTCGCCGAGCGGAGGAAACAATATGCCGCCAGTACACCGAGCACGAGAGTGAAGACGCAAACAGCAGGACGGGGACGTCTTCTCTCACGCTTGGCTACGACCACAGGGCTGAAGATGGTCCAGAGATGGCGCCATCATTTTCACGTGTGTCCAGTCTCACGCCAGAGTCGCCAATCAACTGGAACGATGAACATCAGCCTCCAAAACACAACTGCTCTGTGTGTGTGTGTGTGTGTGTGTGTGTCCTGGACAATTAAGCATTGCTTCACAGTGATTGATACCAGCTTGGCTTTCAATTTGTTCCACCACAGAGCTCAGAGCGTCACCTCCACAACCTTCCCCTCAACACACTGACCTCATACATGCACACACACACTTTTACACCTCTAACCCCTCCCTCGACTTGACACGGAGGCCGCGCGCGCACACACACACACACACACACCATGACGTCAGGCAGGCATCCAGAGCGCCACTGTGGGAATATTTCTTATTTCTCTCCTAAAGTGAAGTGAGCCTCCTCCGTTAGAAAACGGGGGATGAAGAGTAGCATCAGTGATGCAGCACGTGTTAATGTGCGTCTCTGCTCCACTGGTGGATCCTGAATCTTAATCTTGCATGAAAAGCAGTTTTTAGAAAGAGGAAATGGAAACATCAGCTCATCAGCAGAGTTTCTGTTTGAGCTCAAAAACATTTCATGTTTTATTTATGGGACGAGTCGGATCGTCAGAGGTTCTGAGCCTCATCGCTGATCCACAGTTTGCTCGTCCCTGGTCCCCAGGTCGACCTCAGTGAGGACCGGCCGGGCTGGAGCCAGCATGACGTTACGTTACGCTGATGACATTCTGAGGGGAGATCGGTTCCTGCATAACAAGTGTTGTTATTTAAAGGTTTCAAACGTCTCAGCTGCAGGACAAACGAACCCAGGACGGAAATGATGGGAATTCACCGTGTGACGAGGAGGAGGAGGAGGAGGAGGAGGAGGAGGCGGGGCGTCTGTAGTAAGGTCAAAGAGACATGATGAGGGTTCACGGCACTGTCTCTGGCCTCTGCAGCGCACACACACACACACACACACAGCTACTGTTTGTCTGCATCGATAGGTGTAGCTACGCGTGTCCTACATGCATGAGAATATCTGTGTGTGTGTGTGTGAAGGACATAATGACTGAAAGAGAGAGAGAGGGCAGCAGTCAAGTGGGTGAATGAGGGGACACATCAATAACCAGAGGACTCCTGCATGAAGTTACACACAGCAGATCCATCATGGAGGAGGAGCCACCACGAGCTGCAGCGCCGCACAGACATACCCACGAGGTTGCTGGTTCGGATCCAGCTCCGTGACGCAGACACAAAGAAGCAGGTGTTGGAGAGTCAAACTTTGGGTTGTAAACTACTCGAGGACAGACTGAAAACACGGCGTTTTAAAGGTGAAGTATGTAAATTAACTGTGACATAATTCGTCCGGCGACCTTTGAGCAGGCTAATCTTAGATGTGACAGGAGAATATACTGTGTCTATGTCTAACAGCTGTTTGAAAAGTGCTCGTCTCTGACCAGCATGAGGTCGGGTCCTCTCCCAAATGTCACCGTGTTAAAGCTCAGCGGGCTGTCGTTCACTCTCACAGAGAGGGAGAGAGAGAGAGCTGCCATTTCACTTTAAACTACTCCGATCCAGGAGAAACAAAGAGAAGACGCGAGAGATAAGAGACGCACACGTGGGAGCAGATTTACCGGATGCGTGAAAGGAAGATTAGGGATCAGATGTTGCCTCTGATGACGACAAACGCTGTGTGTTAGAGGAGAATCCAACATGTGAGATATGAAATAAAACTATGCGGCTGACATCAACAGATGTTAGTTTACCTCAGACTGATCAGCTGATTCAAACAGGGGACTAGTTTCTGCTGCGGACTCACGCGCAGCAGCCGCAGCATGTCTTTGTCCATTTATCTAGATTCTCTTATTTTCTCTTTTTCCTCAAATATCTCATTTATCCCCCCCTCCCCCCGCTCTCCTCTCTAACAGAGAATAATCAATAGTCATTTCACCCTCAGGTCTCCTGCCTGGCTACAGGGGCGAAACAGGGGACCACGCCGGGGGCAAAGAGGAGACGAGAGGAGGTAATGAGAGCAGAGGAGAGGTGATGAGAGACGCAGGAGGAAAAGAAAGGAGTGATGGGAGGAAAACAACACACACACAGTGTGTGAGAGACGCGCACACAGAGACACACACACACAGAGACACGCACACACACATACACACACAGAGATACACACAGAGACACGCACAGAGAGACGGAGACACACACACACACAGACAGACACACACACACACACCGCCTTGTGTTGATGTCTGCTGCTCATTCCTCTGTTTTAGTTCTCGTGTAGAAATAACAGAGAAATGAAAAATAAATGATCTGATTGCTTCTAAAATCCCCCTGAACGTGAATCAAACCCAGGTGATGGATGCAGACACCTCCACCCAACCCCCACCCCCTGACTAGCACAGCTGACACCGCTCAAGAGAAAGTGTTTAAGCTGATCACATCCCTGGTTCCCGCCCTGAGTCACCTCCTCAAACACAGAGAGACAAAGAACAGAGAGGTGAGACAAATGGAGGCCTAGAGAGGAGGAGCGAGGCAGAAAAAAGCTGCAGTAGATAGAAGTCAGGATTCAGAGCGGGAACGTGACAGAAGAAAGAGAAGAGAAAGAAAGCAGGAGTGGGAACGAGGAGTACCAGGTGTGTGTGTGTGTGTGTTTAACCAATCTAAGGTGGAGTATAATTGAAGTGTGTGTTTTCAAGGACAGGTAGATATTGGTCCTGGGGTGGGAAGCTGCTGAGTCAGCAGGTCTGAGTTGATTACATCCTCTGTCAACGAGGGCAGAAGAGTAAGATGCAGGAGAGAGAGAGAAAGAAAGGGGGTGACAACAGGGAGGAGGAGAGGGAAGAGAGGATGCTGACGAGTTTATGTTGTCAAAGCAAATCTCGGACTTTTCTATTAATGATCTTAGCAGCCCTCAGCACTGTCCCTGAACGCCTCACACGTACACAGCATGAGGCTCCGCCCGTGCAGGTGACGACAGCGGAAACACGTCAGGGTTTAAGACTCGGACTTGAACTCATCCAGAACCAGAGGTCCACCCTGAAACAACAGCTTGTGTCTTCCTACAAACGCCAGGAGCCGTCAGACCAGCAGAGGGGGCTCCGCTGGCTGAACACCGTCGTTCTGTAAATCGGGACAAACCTTCCTAACAACATGTTTCTGCTGCGTTCCAGCTCCTGAGAAATGTTCCCGGCGTGTGCAGCATCATTTGCATTTTCATACATTTCTCCATCTGGGACCAAACCAGAGCCCCCGTCAGAGAAATTTACACATTGTTATTGGGTAACAACCCAGCAAGTCGCTCGCGGGCCAGAGACGTTCTCTATGCATTTTCTTCCCAAAGACAAATGTAAAATCAGTTTGAATAGGAAAGCAATTTCCAGTCAGACATCAGCTGCTGCCGCTCGTCTCTCTGATAACCGTGTTTACACGCATGTCTGGACAGAACCAATCTGCTGAAATCACAGAGGGTCCACGTTCCAGACTAAACTCTGTTTTTCTTTTGGTTTCCTAACAACATGTCAGGATCTGGCCCGAGCGCCAACACTCACAGCTCCACAGAAACCACCAAACCACCAGCACGCTGCCAAAACCCCAGACCTGCTTCTCTCTCTCCCCGAGTCTGTGTCTCTCGCTCGTCAGAACGGGGTAATGGGGCATTTTATTGTGTTATTTTACCCCTGAGGAGGAAGGGGGAGGGCACGAGGGAGCGGCGGCTGTGGGAAGGGGGGAGGCTGGAAACAAAGCCAACTTTGTGCTTTGTGGTTTTTCTGTTGTTTCTGAAAGTTGGCCAGCTCCACCACCGGCACAGGCCCCCTTTCTCCCTCCACCCTCCCCGTCCTCCTGTGTCTCTCACTCCATCTCTCAGAACCTGACATTACACAACCAGTGAATCATCGTTTGAAATGAAAAGTATGTTCACTGCTTTAAGGAAACCAGACAAATACTCAGAGCAACGAGATCCGTCTTCCAACGTCACTTTGTCCAAACGAGCCAACGCCCCCAAATATTCCCGCCGACATTAAACACTTTCAGAATAATGCAGTAAAGCAGAAGCTGCAGCCTCCGCCGCCAGTAACTGCTGCTCCCGCCGTGCCAGCGACACAAACCAAACCAGACCCGACTGTCAGGGTCCGGGAGTCCTGCAGACTTCACAGGAACAGAACATGTAAACCAGAACTGGAGAAGCTGTCAGTTACCTGCTGCACGTATGTGACTCGTGATGTCCTGTCCATCACACACACACACACACACACACACACACACACACACACCTACAGGCTGCAGGCAGGTGTTCCCACCCACCTGCCTCCTCTGGGACAACTAACCAAGCACTCCTGCTGGCTTTAAGAGGCTCTTATCCAGCCTGCAGGTGAGTTTGATTCACCCTTCCAGTTGCCCAGTGGTGGGAGCCAATCAGGTCGATGACTGATTCCACTTTTCGCCGTCTCTCAGCCGCTCACTGACCCGTTCTCTTCCTCTTCACTCTCTGATTTTCATTCTGCATTGATTCTGCATCACTTTCTGTTCCTCCTCTTTCTGCGGCCTCGCTCTGTGCACGAGGTTCAGAGAACCGGCGCCACCGAGTCGCCGGGCGAACGACCGACTCGACTCGCGTGTCTGGTGTTAACGTCCTTTACTCAGGTCGTGCACTTTGACTTGTGTGTTTGTTCTGTAAATGTCAAATTATGATAATTAAACGAATTATTATTAGTCTGCATTTCTTCTCATGTCTTCTCCCATTTCCACCCCCTCTCCACCTTTGTAACCCGCCCCTCCTCCCCCACCGTCTCTCCTCCTGCTCTGCCAGGCCTCCTCTCCATCATCTCTCTCTCCAGAGCTGCTGTAGTGAACTGAGAGGAGAGCACTTGTGCAGTCAGCTATGAAGTCGGTCCTCCTCACCTTCTCCGCTCCTCTTCCTCCACTTCCTCTTTCCCTCGCTCCACCTGGATATTAATTTGGTCTCCTGCAGATACCGATCAGTACTGAAATGCCCCTAGAAATAGATCCACAAGCAGCAGCTCAGCCTGCAGCACAAATACACGCTGGAGCTGGACGGACGCTGGACGGACGCTGGACGGACGCAGTTCGTTTGAACTCATCACAGTTTGTTACAGAAACTTAAGCAAATCTTAATTAATGTGATTAGAAAATGATTTGACAGAGAAACAGCAGAAACGCGCTGCAGCATCGCTGTAACATAACAAGCTGAACGTACACACAAAATCACTTGACATGTTACCATGGTAACAGACGTGACTTCGTCCGTGCTTTCCAATTAAGACGAACTGAATAAACAAGGTTATAAAATTACACACGATTAATGCAGCTTTCAAAAGAGCCACGCTGCGACGGACAGGAGACCCGGCGCCCGTCCCCGAGAAGGGACGCTCCTCAATGTTTACACAGCCTGTCACCGAAAAACAGACGGTAAGTGCTGCTCAGTTGGCAAATGGATTATCTGTGGAAACGGGTGATTCAGCGACGGTTCAGGCAGCGTGAAGGACGGATGGAGTCCGAGAAGTACTGTACCTGAGAGATTAAACAGAAAATCAGACGGGATTCAGCAAGTCGGTTCTCCTGAACACACACACGCGCACACACACACACGCACACACACACACACACACGCACACACACACGCACACACACACACACACACGCACGCAGAGCTACTGGAGCAGTGTGAGGTTCACCGACACGCTGACAGGAGGAGCCAGCAACCTGCGCTACCAGCCTCTGGAAAGTGGTTGGCATTCGCTGCACAGCTCATTCCTCATCGTGTGGTTACCACTCAGACAAATTGTTTCGTGCCCACAAACGGACACAATCAGGTAGATTGATGATAAGCCGAATAAATCCATCAAACAGGGTCTGAAGCGAGATCTGAACCAGACTTGGCGGGGAGTTCTGGGTTCTGACGGGCAGATAACTGTGATGGGTTTTCTGTTTGCTCTGGGAACAAGGTTCAAGTGAAATCGTCCGTCCAGGGAAACGTGTTGGAGAAATACAACAGGTGACAGACGTCCCTTCTAACACGCCGCCATCTTTTTCCTTTTTCCTTTTCCAACCGGAGGAATCTGCCAGCGACCCTTCAGAGCATAAATCCTACACAAGGCTCAGGAACCGGCTTTCATCGTCTGTACGAGCTGCTAAACCAGGAAGGCCGAGGTGACGTCAGAAAAAAGTCTCACACTCACCTTCGGCAGCAGGATCAGTGAACGCGAAGGCCGCGCAGCAGCCGGTCTAATTCACTTCTATATGTATTCGACCTTTGACCTCTGCCTGCTCTCTGCTCTTTAACAGCACACAGATGCAAATAAGCAGCTGTTAATCTGCTGCTCAGCACCGACCTGATACGTCTGCGTCCGGCCGCAGTGCACGTGGCGGTGACCTGCAGTAAACGCAGCGAGCACGCTGAAACCGAGACCAAGCAAAGACCAGAGCTAGGGTCGAGAAGAAAACGTACACAGAGAACGTGATCTCGTCTCAGGCTGACATGTAGAAGAACTCATCACATCTCCAGTCTCAGGGTGGTCTCTACAACAAACACACACACACTTGGTGTCATGGGTTCATTCCCGCCTCTGTGGGACCCGTGAGCGCTGGCTGCTCGTCTCCACCCTCCATCCATAAGAACGCCGCCTGTTCACTCCACAACACAACAGCAGGTTTGCGCGTTTCGTCGCTCGACATCTTCAAGTCAACAGGTGAACAACGGCAAATAGAAACAGAAAACATAGAAGAGACGTATGTCTCCGGCTAATTACTCATTTATTTGAGACGGAATTATGTGAGTGTTATCTCCAGGGTCCACTGAGAACACGGTGCAGCGTACGTCCCAGATCACACATGTCCTCTGGAAGTCGACGCCAACACGTGAACAAAGCTACAAACGACGGTTGTAAAGTCTTTGATCAAAACATACGAACGAAGCTGCTGCAAACGACGAAACAGTGAGTGAAGAAGAGAAAAGCAGCAGTGATGCAGGTTCTGTCACAAATCAACAGGTGAACAAACTAAATGCAACAGACCAGATTCTACAGTCACTGATAAACGCTGACGTCAGAAACTGTAACTTTACTTTGAACTAAAGGACGAAAGACGAACGTGTGAGACGGTAACACACGAGTTCCTCTCCACAGCAGAACAACATGTTTGCAGCAGCAGCAGCAGCGGGAAGATGATGATGAAGTGTCTGAATCAGCTGATCAAATGGAACCAGGGTTCCACCTTAAATCCACCTTAATAATTTGAGCCAATGAACCTGCGTTAGGGTCATGCTCACTGTGACCTGCTCACACAGGTAAAGCGCGCGGGCACGCACGCGCGCACACACACTCAGAGGTTTGTCCTCGATGGACGCACCTTGTTTGGAGCATCAACACACTGTATGGTTCCTAACCTGCACGCGCGCACACACACACACACAGGCGCGCACGCGGACACGCACACCCCCACTCTCCTCTGAATGGGTCCCAGGTATCCTCCTTAAACCTCCAGGCGCAGAAAGACACGCGGAGCGACACGGAACAGCCGGTAACGGCCGCTCAGAGCCGCGGGCGTGCAGCTGGAAACATGCAGCAAAGAGCAGTGTGTGCACGAACAAAAATCCAAGCCCCGTTACCGTTCTCTCCGCGTCGGGTCCTGCTGGATGCTCGGCTTGGTGGGCGCCATCTTCCTGCAACAATTATTTGCTTTCTTACTTTCTGTTCTTTCCTCTCCGCTGCTCGGCTTATGTGGACGCGGAGCCGCGGCGGTGCGCTGCGCCCTGACAGCAATGCGTCATGGTCGGTGTGTTAAGACAAAGCCATGTCCGTGTGTGTGTGTGTGTGTGTGTGTGTGTGTGTGCGCGCGCGCGCGTGTCGCGCTTGTCTCTCCTCCTCCGCCGCCGCCGCCGCCGCGGCCGCCACTCAGGAGCGTGGTAACAACGGGCGGTGGAGGCGAAGCCAGGGAGCGGGCTGCAGCAGCTGGGGCATGCCGAGCGGAGTGAAGGGGAACTCGGGGCGGATGCCTCTCAGATCCCGCTGTCTCTCCCGTGTCTCCCGCTCCGTCTCGTTCCACAGACTCGCGCAGCCTCGGCGTTGGCACTACACAGGAATGTCCTGCGCTCCGGGAGAAAGACACGAACAGACGCGTCAAATCTTTACATCGTCGCCGCCGCTGCAGCGTCTAAATCCGCGCTGCGATCCCCGCCGCGGAGCGTCGCGCAGCGGTCACAGGCTCTGAGGTTTTTCGGAGCATTTTCTCTCCTCTGGCTGCTGACAGGGGAAAAAAAGGACAGCACACATCTCCGGGATTTTCTCCAGCCCCTCAGTCAGTTTATGTGTGTGTGGTTTCTCTCTCTCTCTCACCGATCACCCTTTTTTATCATCACAAAAATATTATTTTAAATTAAATTAAATAAAAGAAACACGAGCCTGCGCGTGCGGGCTGAGGGGGATTTATTTGAACGGTCCTCCTGTAAAACCTACGCACCTCCACCCTCCAGTGTCATAATAAACACATCACAGCAAATGTCTCACTTCACTCCCTGAATCCAGCAGCAACTTTCTGCAGACATGTCTCCGTCTGCACCTGCCTCCCGATCACTCAAATCTGATTGCTCTGCTCAGCTGGAATATTTGAGCCACTTAAATCTATTTTCCTCCAGACTTTGATGTTTGGCCGTCAGCAGAGGCTCATTATCCTCCAGCAGCACCACCTCCTTCAGCCATCGCCCTTAATGTTCATTAAATTTCTCATTTCTTTAAATGTATAATTCATTGTGATGTAACCGGTGGCGTGCGATTAACCCCGGGCTGCAGCCCTGGAAGCTCGCAGGCTTTTCTCTCTACGCCAGTGACCTGTCAAGGTCAAAGGCATGCTGGGTATTCTCCACACAAACACGGGGTTACAGGCAGTGCTGCGGTGGAAAATAAAGACCGGAGAGGACCGACGACCTCCAGCTGGAGACAGACCCGATGATCAACCGTAGTTCGATGTTGAGGAGCGGAGTCAACATGTGCCTCCTCCGCCTCCTCCTCCCGTTCACTGCTGAAGCTGCAGGGAAAAATCTAAAGCAAAGATTTGATTGATTATGGAAGAGACGGAAACCTGAGATGTCACAGGTCTGATCTCCATCAGCAGCTTCACCAACAAACCCTCAGCACCGCGGCCATGTCTGCTCCACCTGTGACACCAGCTCACGGCGAACCCCCCCACGCCAGCTCCGCTTACTGAGAGAAGTCGAACGGAGGCGACGTGGATAATGGAGCGGAATGTATGAACATCTTAGCTCCCAGCTGTTTGTTATGTACGGGGGGGGGGGCAGCCTGATGGAGATGCAGGAGAAAGAAAAGGAGCCTCAGCGTCAGGTGGACGTCCTGATGTCAAAAACAGAGGCCTGTGATCTAAACCTGGGTACGCGGGCTTCAACAGGGGCCATGAAGGGCCCCACCGGGCCCCCAGCAGGTGAACTGGTGTGAGAGCACCGCCCTGATCCTCACCTCCACCAAATAAACACAAACATACCCGCATAACCCGCTCCCCCATCCTCCACCCGAATGGGGGAGCGGGGTCTGCTTTAAATAACAATGCTGGGATTTGTTTCTGTAGCACCGAGACACTCGGAGAAGCTGATTTATGTCATGTTCTCAGACCACACACACACACACGCACACAGACACACACACACACACACACACACACACCGTTAACCCATCAAGCTCTGTATTATGGGGGGGTACGCGTGTGTTTCCAGATGATTAGGAAAAACTCCCCTACTGAGCGGCCGGGCGAGAAGCAGTCATTTAGATTCAGGGTGGAGGAGAAACGAGGAGGTACCAGGGACGGGTGGAGAAAGTGAAGGAGCCACCGCGTCCTGAGCAGCTGTTCTCCTTCCTATCAAACAAGCACCTGTTAGTCTCCCACTGAATTATCGGAATCCCTGCAGCTGACACTAAATACAAACCGAACCGAGCGGAGATGCTGAATTTAAAATGAACAAACTCTTTTCTGGACGTTCATCCACACAGAACCTCACTGACACCGTCAAACCTGCTCCATCAGGCAGAACATTAACCAAAGTGTCCACTGAGGTAGAGCTGACCAGGATGAGCCATGACGATGATATGTGGGGGGATTAAAACACACATACCTCTGCTGGTACGCGCTGATTCCCTGAACGCTCTGCGGGGTCCCGTTGGTGGCTCCGGGGACCGGCACCGGGACTCGACCTACCGAGGGTCCGGTCACCATCCCCCCGCCTGCTCCTCCGCCACCAGCTCCGCCGGCAGCCGAGGCCGTCACTTGGACGCTGAAATCCGGGAAGATCCTGATCATGGTCCCGGTCTTCTCCGAAGCGCGCGCGCGTTCGGTTTAAGGAGCTCCTCCGCTTCTCCTGCTTCCTCCCAGCGCAGAGCAATCACTGATCACGGGGATCGATGGATCTATTGATCTGCGGCGGAATACGAGGAATCTTCTTTTGTTATTTCTTCTTTAACTCGCAAACAAACCCGGGTCATGGTCCCGGTGCGCAGACAGTCGCCAAACAACGGGTCCGCGGGACCGAGGCTTTTCTAGTTCTGCTTCTGGTTCTGGTTCTGTCTCTTCTCTCTGATGCTCTCTCCGTCACACAGAACCCTCGTGCAGCTCCGGATCAGCCTCCGGTGCGCGCGCTCTCCACTCAGCAGTGAACGGGAAAAGTGTGTGTGGATGAAGGAGGCGCTGGTTTCACGGATCAAACAGACGAGGAGCCGCGTCCGTGTCCGCGTCGTGTCACGGTGCAGGAGCTGCGGACAGAGGCATTCCGTGATGTGAGCAGGTGGGTCAGCGGGAACACTGCGGACCCGGAGGACGGGCGTCGGTCCGTCGGTGAGCGCGCGGCTCAGCAGCACCGCAGAGACATCGGTGTGATCCGGTGATACAGCAGCGGCGGCGGCGGTGCCAAAGAGTGTGTCGGTATGTCAGCGAGCGCCTGCGTGTGTGTGCTGTCCTGTGTGAGAGAGAGAGAGAGGGAGAGGGGGAGAGAGAGAGAGAGGGGGTTTGTTCAGTGGGAGGGCTTCTCCTCTGGCTTCAGTGTGCGGAATAACGCAGTCTGTAAAGTGGACTTTGATTCTAATAAACTGTTTCTCTGCGGCCTCGAAAAAGTTTCCAAACGGACTTAAAATGTGAAATAAATGTTTCCCAGGCATGCGAGGTCTGTCTGTGAGACATGAAACACAAACCTGTCCGTATGTGTGTGTGTGTGTGTGGGGGGGGGGGTGCTGCGCGCACTGTGGGGCAGACAGCAGGAGTGTAAGTCCGCTCGGATTAGCACCGACAACTTCCTCCAACTGTTTCCTGCAGCGTCTCCAGCCTGATGCGCTCCGCTCTCTGTGTGATCAGACTCCAGACTCACACTCACTCTGTCTCCTCCCCCTTCTCTCACTCTCCCAAACTTTTCCTCCTCCTCTGCCTCCCTCCACTTCTGGCCCATCTCTCTTCTCTGAATCGTCCATGTTCTGTTTTGTCTCCAGCTTAATAGAAACTAAATGTTCAGTTATTAAACTCTTCTTTTGTTTTATGGCAGCAGCAAAACAGAGGTTCCTGCATTCAGACTGGACAGAAGGTGACTGAAGTCGTTTCAGTGTCTCACAGCAGCTTCAGTACCTGGACACACATTTTTAAATGAGTCGGGAACGTGCACGCTTCATCTCCCTCCTCCTGATTTCAGGCTCCACCTTCGGAGGATTCACTCGGAGCTCTGCCTCAGACACGTTCACACGACTAAAACGCTCATTTGCATCCTGACATTTCGGCACAGGGAATCGAACGAGCAACTCTGGTGGTTTTACGGCTCTCCGACACATTTTCAATATTTCCTCCTCCTCTGGACCCGCAGAAAGCCCCGCAGGGCCCCCGCAGAGCTCCGAGCCTCACTGTGAGCGCCCCTAATAACCTACAGTTCTCGCCTGTCCTCTGAAACAAAGCTTTGCACTAATAAAACGTCCCAATTGAGCTGATTAAATACCAATAAAACACACCGCTCACCACTCCGCCAGCCTGCAGTCTAAATTGGATCGCAGCTCTAACCAGCAGCTCCTAATGAAAACCACCGCCGCAACCCGGCCTCGCTCGCCCACAATACAGTTTACCTCTCACTCTCTCTCTGTGTAATGAAATCAAATGAATTGGACTGGAGGTTTCAGGGGAGACATGCTGGACCCCCTTATAGAATTAGAACCGTATGTGGGTTGGATGCGATGTGTGTATCCTTTTTTTCTGTGTCCACATGACCACCATGGTGTGTGTGTGTGTGTGTGTGTGTGTGTGTGTGTGTGTGCACTGTATTAGTGAGCTGTGACCAGGTAAGGTAGAGCAGACAGAATCTGGACAGTCAACCTGCTGTTATCCCTCAGGACAAAACACACGTTCACTCAGATGCACACACGCACACACAGACACACACACACACACAAACACACACGCACACACACACACACACACACACACACACACAAACTGGACCCACACGCAA
>JAUMHF010051012.1:0-20782 GCA_032359275.1 Microctenopoma steveboyesi
TCAAAAACCGTACATCCTATCGCAATACAAATTACATGTGTCAACAGAGGACAAGTTTTCCTACGTTTTGATATATAATTTCTTAGTGAAAGATAAAAACTGACTGAAGGAGAGAAGAAATACACAAAGAGTGTATTTCTTCTCTCATGCTCCCCCACTAATTAGAGCTAATATGTCTGTCAGTGATATTAAACAACATATTTGTTTTCAAATATCTCTCTATAAATGACATCATGTTAATGAGGATTTGTGTTTTCCACTCTACCTCATGATGCTGCTGCATAAATAACTAAAACATCCGTATCACCAATTATTAAAACATTATTTTTTGACCAATCATTTAACCAAACTAAAAAAATATTTGACCACCTTTATTGTATGCAAGCTTGTATTTCATTATCCTTCATCCTGTTACTAGCACGTAACACAAACACGTTCTTACCTTCAATGTGTCGAAGCCTCTCTCCAGGTACGTCCCACATTTGTTTTTCTCCCCAGTCGAAGCGTAGAACTTACTCCACCAGTCCATGAACTCTTCTCCCTGTCAGTCACATATTCAGAGGTCAGAGGTCGGAAGGCTGGCAACACACAGTAGATAACATAATACAAAATGTATATGAAATTAAGGTTTGCTGGTGTGCAAACTCCTATACTTGACTGATTATATTGGGTCATGTCTTCATTTACCCTTAGACTAAATACCCAAAATAATTAACAGGTTCATCTCCTTTCTCAGCAAAATCGCTGTGGGTACTCATACAAATTCAATGTCATTGACAGTGCTTATCACCTGAGCTTCACTTTTGACCTTTGACTTTAAAAACACATTACAAGTCCCGTAGTAGTTCTTGCCTCTGTAGACCAGCCCAGCGCCAGGGTCAGAAATATCCCGCTTTTCATGATTTTTCCAATGATCGCATTGCAAATTGAAGTTAGCCAACTCACGTCAACACAAGAAAAAAAAAAGCCTCTGGTGCCTCTGTGGCATTAAGGTCATTGTATATGGGCGTTCTGAGGCAATGGAAACAGGCAACGTTGGGTTAGGAACAGGAATAAAGTGGACAAAACCAACACAAACATCAGAAGAAACATTACCGTAAAGAAATAAAACAAAATTCACAAAATGTATGTTTATGTATGAAGGAAAATAATTCATCTACTGGTTTGCTCAGAGCCCCTTTTCGTTACGTCTCTGTTACACTTACACTGTGTCCACAATTTCCTATTTGTCATGGATGGTTAACTTAATTTGCTTATTATTCAAATTTAGCAGATTTTTCTGCGTATTGCGTCAGATTCTTGCTCGTATTCTGTCACTGGCACAATGCGTGTGGTCAACATCACTGACTTAAAGCAGCACTTTTCTAAAGGGAAATTCTTTAAAGCGATCTTCGTCCTCTTCAAGATTAAGTGGTGAACTCTGCGACTCGGAGATGGAGGAAGAGATGGGAGAAGTCACTGTGTGTAATTAAGTAAGTTTAACTCAGTCTTTTCAGATAAGACTGTGCCCACCTGTCCTTTAAAACCAAGAAATGAAAAAGGAGACAAGATTTGATTCTCTAACTTCAGTTTTCTTCTGTCACTTTTCTTCACAAAAATCAAGTAATGAAATAATTGCCTTTCAGGAGAGACTTCCTGTGCACGGCGTCACTCTGCCTTCCAGTTTTTTTTAGTCTTAATGTTTCAATATGCAACTTTTGGAAATCAAGCTACCTGTAGCATGAGAGTCCAAATCAATCCACACGGGTTTTTAAAAACACATGCGTAAATTTAAGAGTTTGTTCTATTTGTCAAGGTAAATATAAAGCTTTGAGGACTACAATCCAACTACATGTGATTTTGACACCCTAATAAAAAGGCCAGTAGAAAAAAAAATCTTATCATATCGGCTCCCAAACTTACCCACTGTACCATCTAGAGTCCGCATTAACAAGAAAAGAAAGGTTAGAAAGAAAGTAAATATCATCATATACTGTTTAATAAATACAGATACACAAATGCTGACATGATGTAACCACACACTAAAACAACAGGATTGAACACATTTGAGTATCATTTACGTCTAGTAACAAATTACAGGATTCAGTTAAAAATAAAACAACAAATAAAAAAAATTAGGAACATAAACAAATCCTCTGTTACGTGAATGCTGGCATGAAAGCAAATTATGTCAAAGTCATACTATTGCTGCCATGAATCGTCCTGAGAACTGCTGCTTACAAACTTCCTTTTGATTTACATTATATATTGTGTGAATTGTGGGGGATCTACAATAGAGAAGGTCTGAATGGAACCCCCGCTATGTGTCTTTATTAGTGCTTTTATTTTCTCAAGTATGAACCAGTGTCATCTATCACATCTACTGAAAGTCTGTTCACATTGTCAACATCAGGGAGAGAGCTTTTCCAACTCTATTTTTGACTAGTTTTAAGTGATTTCCCATAGGAGCAAAGGTCTGTTAGTGCTAGCGTGTGTGTCCTATCTGCAGTTTGTTGCCCCTTGCACAACAAGGAAAGGAAGAATACAAAGATGGGGAATACCTGGGGGACAGATTAAAATACCAGCCTGCCCCTCGATGCATACACAACACACAAACATTTGGACCCATCCCCACCCTGCAACCTTCAACCCTCCGAGGAACTCTCAAACTTAAAACACACTAATGACGCATTCCCTGCTTTTTCCTTTTTGTGTGTGACACAGATGTAGAACAAAAGTGCTCTTATGGCACTGGGTTGATGAGGAATCCCCTTTCTTCTACTTCCCACAGACCTAAGGACACACACTTTTAAACACACACACACACTAAGTGGGGAAACTATGGAATTCCTCATTTATCCAAAGTGGCAGCATGGCATGGAAAAGGGCAGCACGTGGCGTTTAACTAGGAAATGACACATACACGCATGATGCTCAGTGTCTGAGGCGCGAAGTGTCTGGTGTGTATTAATGTGCCCTCTGTGAGCAGCTGGTGCCAAGCACTGACGACAGGGGCGCCAGAAACTGTGAGTGTGCCCACCAGTGTGTGTCAGGGTGTGTTCACTCAAGTCCATGACTCCTAATTCAGACTGATTAAGGCTGTCGGTGGAGCATTTCAGACTAAGACGCGTATTAAGTATACACTCTAGGGACTGAACACACACATACACACACACAGCCTGCAGTGGTCTGTTCAGGGTGTCAGTGTGGTTTGCAGTCTATCATTACGCCCTGCAGGGAAAGCCAGGCTAACCAAATGAGACTGGCATTGCCAAGACCTCTGAGCAGAGAGACTGGATTTATAAAAGAGCACTGAGCTGCTTCATAAAAGCTTTTTTGTAGGGAAATCTCTTGCACATCGGGGTCACAGGTTGAAGCAAGAAACACTGAAAGCTGTAAGAGAGACTGAGGAGATTCATAAAAAAACTAGATGCGCCAGACAGCGAACTGATGTAATGTTGTGAATAAAGTTAATTTAACACCAAGGAGTTGCTCCCAAAGAGTCAAAATACCGTCTGCTGCCTGATGAAGGCTACAGCGTTAGCCGAAACTAAGCAAACAGGTAAAGAAAAGGAATCTGTTTTACTGTGTTTAAAAGAGTCTCTGGAAAATAACCAAGAAAACCACACAGAATGAACGTACTAAAGGGGTCAAATAACCAGTGACAAGTTACAGGGAGCCAGTTTACAGTATGAGTTGTCACACCTCACAGGAGGGACAACTGCTAAACAGTGTACAAATTTAATGGTAACTGTGGGTGGATGAAAAAGGAAAAAGACCAAGGACCACCACAAGCTTCCAAAACAGTTTCAATGCATATCTGGGATAACAACCCGCAGATTCCTGTCCCCCATTATATGGAATCATGGGACACTGTGGGTTTAGGGTTTTGACTTGGGCTAAAAATGACTAAATTCTAAACCACAATTGGAGGATATCTACAGGTCTTGTCTGGGACATGACTCGGCCTCGGCACCACCTGAATTAATGACAGCTCCAATGTCGTTGAGAGGGCGAACGCTTTGAAGAGAATTCCCTGAACCACCAGGTGATTCTGCCCAAAACCTACACTAATTTTCTTTGACCCTATTCTGTTAACGCCAAAATAAACTGGTCAGTGAAATGAAGGTGGAAAAACTTCAACATTTTAGCAGGGTTCCTTGAGTCGGTCATTCCCTCATTGTGGTTTTAAGGCACAGCACCAAACCTCAAGTAAAAATCTGTGGCATTTTTACATAAATAAATGTCTTCTTTGGCATTTCTAATTGACATTATGCAGTAGTGACTCAATCTATATACACTTCCTGAAAGCTTTTTCATTAAGAATCCACTTTATTGTCATTGATACATTTTACAACAAAATTTGTTCTCTGCATTTGACCCATCAACCCTGGGGGGAGCAGTGGGCAGCCACATGGCGCCCGGGGAGCTAGCGCTGGGTGTCTCTCTCAGGGACACACCTGGTACGGGGGGTGGGCTGGGTGCCTCAGCTGGGAATCGAACCCGGGTCTGCTGCTTTCCCACCACTCTGCTACCAGCACTGTACACCCACTTCCTTTAAAATTCATTCGAGTGCAGGAAATCATGCATAAATATTTCATGTTTTTAGGTTGGCCAAGAGATTATGCACCAGTGAAGTTCCCCTTAAACTGCTGTTTTTTTTACTTACTAATGAGTAATTTGTGATTTGCAGGTTAAAAGACCTCGAAAAAACCAAGATTAAAATTATGATAAACTCAGGTACAAATCTTCTTGTCTCTCAAAAGCTACATGTAGCAATTGTTTTAAACGCCTCAAGCCTACATTTCAAGTGTTTTACTGCTTTTTAATCATCATCAGTGTCAGAAATATCCTCACCAACACATTCCGTCAGAACTAAAAATCTGGCACTCATTACCTACTACATGCAGCCTTTGAGTTTGGCTGGTAATAACAGGGGTTAACCTAATGAAAAAAAAATCTTAGTTCGAAAAATAATACAAAATTAAACTTTCATTAAATTATATTTTTTGACATATTAGCACTTTTTAAATTGATACATGACATATATTTATACAACCACTGATATTGTCATTGTCATATTTCTGTTACCCTGATGAACATTCAAATTTAGCCCATATTTATACTTAGATGAAAATGTAGATGTCGAAGTCAAAGTTGACCTGCAAATAACCAAATCATTATTACATAGACTGACTGGAAAAAACAAAACAAAAACAGACATCTGGTGTGTACGGCTAAGTCAAGCTGCATTGACATATTTGGATGACAATCTGGGCAGTGCGTATGCAGAATTCAGATTTTTGGAGATGTATCGCATTTTAAAGCAGTGAAATTAGCATAACAAGAAATACAATAATTATTTAGTAAGCTTTTATCTTGTTTCTGGACACAAGTGTCATTATAGGTCCATAATATGTGTTAGATAAACCCCAAGAATTGCTACAAAGTGACCTAGCATTAAGCCATTTCAGTTCAGTTCCTTAAGTTTGAAAGCAGCCAGGAAGGATTTATGGGACTGGAGACAAAATACAAATTGAAAGTGGGACTGTAACCAAACTTGACTGTTTTTTGGCAATGAACTGGATAGTTTTGATGAAAATTAATGGCAGAATAGAGGCACAGTAAAAACACAATTATTGTTGCAGATAGAATACATAGACACAAAAACCCCATATCATGGGGAAGTGACTTCAAACCTTTTGCAACTACCTTATGCAAATAAAAACCCACGAAATCAAGAAAGTTGCTCTAATCCATAATAAATACTTTATTATTAAGCCAGGATGCTGCAAATGAAACGTGACACACAATGTTCAGTTTCCATCCGAGCAGCTCTAGATCTCAAATATCTCGAAGACGGGTCGGTGCGTCTGAGGTTTGAGGAACCACGGCGCTACTGACAGCCGATTTCTTAAACTCTTCCAACTCTGAAACTAAATCTGACTGCTCTGCCTTGGATCTGCTTTACAGAGCACACGCTCTGCTGCAGTAATCTGGTAATCATCAGACATACGCCCATGACCCATTTTTGGTTGCAACCCAGAGATTGAGAAGCTAGGATTTACAACACATGAGAGACCACGCTTTCTTTTTCGAATGCCATGAGATATTAGTCCTTCCCTCTTTTTCATCACTGTAGTCAAACCTTTTCTGATTCTTTTGACTCCCTCTGCATCTTAACCCTCTTTAAGTTATCCTTCCTGCCCTCAGCCTTTTCTAACTGTCTGCTTACACAGGATTGTAACATAGGGGATCTGTAGAAACTCTGTTGACTTTGGCCCCCGCCAGACAGAAAGCTGAGCTTTTCATTTGACTTGTTTCAATATCTGACCCTTAATAAAACAAATATCCTTGTTTGGAGAGAAAGAAATCACCCCCAATTATTGTCTAGTAAAGATGGATAAATGACTACTTGATGTCTGTACCAGGTCAAGCAAAGTCTTTAAACTGACTTTGCTTAGATAAATAAAATAGAAGCATTTAACCAGGAGTGTGGCTGCCTGTTCAAACCTGGGATCATTTTTCCTCTAGTGTTTTGCTCAGTAAAACACTCACTTTTTTTAGGAGAATGACATTTTCCTGAGCCAAAACCAAGAAAGCAAAATGTAAACAAAGTTTGTTGTTTCAGTCCAGCATGCCCTTTTTCTATGTCTTTCGCTCATTCCTTCCAGTCTCATTTCTCTCTAGGCAGCATTATCCATCAGTGTCTTGCTTGAAATCAGCTTCATTAATAAAACTAAAACTAGTCTGGGGGTTCCTGTAAACACAAGAAATAACTTCTTAGAAAAACCTATTATGGCTGGTATTACTTACTTACTAAAAACATCCCAGTGGTATGATTCAGTGTACTCTTAATAATGGGCTAATGAACAATGACATTAACCACTGCAAGAGAGGACTTCATTTACATACATTTCCTAGACATTGCCTTGCTGTTCCTTGTGAGCTCCCAGACGTTTACATCTTGGAGTTATCTTTATTTGACGTGCTGGGCTAACAACTTTACTGAATGTTCCCCTACAATATCTGCATGACCCAACTCTCAAGTTTTCGAACATCTTCCAGAGGGGTCAATATCAACAATCGGGGTTCACAAATCTCCTTTGTTTGAGCCACCTACAAAAATGTTGTTAGTGGCCCAGATCTGCATTATTTAGGTGAGTCAGTGCCTCTCAGATTGACACCTTTGCCATGCCATTGACTGAAACGCCTCACCTAATCTGCCCGTTAAATGAACTGATAGTTCTACACATATGTTCACATACGGTCTGATAAAAACTGTAAATGGGCTAACATCTAGGCTACACTTAAACACCAAAATATTAATGCCTTTGAAATTAATTCTCTAAATAATAAATGACATATTGTGCATTGTGATTATAAATCATAAAGGACCCTTCGATTGCGTTTTTATGTTTTAAAGAGTTGCTAATGTGAACAGATCTATTTCAAGTATTACATTTAGTGTGAAAATGAAATTAGAAGACAGTAGGGCATGACAAATAGGAAAGAAAGCTCTGTATATTGTTGATTGTAAGATTGATTATAAGCATAAAATGATTAACACAGGCAAATCTCACGTACACGTCATGAGTTATGAACGAATGAATGAGATGAGTTAAAATATGAGTTTGTTACCTACATGAAGACTGGAACTAGAGGCAGAAAGGTTAATAATAGCTGAACTGGCTCCATCTCCAAACTAAGAGACACATGCAAACACATAAAAAACATCCATCATTTTCAGGTTAGTTTGTCATGGTTAGCAAGTGACAGAGTGCAGTTTCTATTTAAAAGGGAAAATCATTCAAAATTAGATGTCATGTTAGAAATACATTACTATACTGACCATTTTCCTTACCATCATTAGAAACTGTATACTAACATTACAAAACATATCAGTAACTCAAACATGTGGAAACCACGTCATGACCATTATATATTCTTACAAAACAGCTACAATTAATTCAATTCTTTGGTGAAGGAAAAACTCTGCCTTCTATTCACGTGTTATATATTGCTTGTTCAAAACGTCTGAACAAAAACCTTCCACGGCAGACTGCAGCCGTATCATATGGTTTTGATGGCCACATCAACAAGCCTAAGGTAGTTGATCAAACTTTACTAATTAAACTTACAGTTGTTAGATGAAAGGTATTATTAGTTTTGATTTTTATGAACCTTTCTGGTCAACAAGTGTGCAAACATTTAGTTGTCACCACAAATTTATCCAATTGCTGCGTCGCCACTATTGCATCCACTGAGTTGCTTTGATGTCAGAGACCTTTAATTGGATGGGGGAGTTAATGTCAGGGTGTGTGCACTAATTTCACCACCATTCATCACACAGATACGTAGTACTCAACATTAGCTCATACATGTACATTTAGGACCTCTCATGTCACCAAAATTATAATGCCGCCTCCTTGAAACACAATGAGAACACTGGGTTTTTGCAAGAGCGTGGAAAAACAATGTGTGTGAGTTATAGTCAATGTTGTAAGAATGAGGTAAAGTGCTGAAGTACGACTTTGTTAGTGGACCAATGTGTGTGTGTGTGTGTGTGTGTGTGTGTGTGTGTGTGTGTGTGTGTGTGTGTACATGCCTATGTCAGTGTGTCTGTGACAGAGGATCCTGTGGCGTCTGTGGGTTATAGGATAACAAACTGAGACACACAAAGAAATTATATAAAAGAAAGAGGCCAGAGATGGTTTAAATTTGTTGGAAAGATCAGAGAGGGGATAAGTGGCTGACGAACCACAACAATGTCAAGTAAGAGGGGAAAAAAACAAATTACATGAGGATGCCCTTTAATGAGCTTCCACATTAAAAGCTGTCAGCTTGATAGATAAATGAGAAAGGATAGAATGAGAAAATTAATTAAAGGCACACAGTGAATTATAGAGAAGTACAAAAAGAAAGTATGTGGGAAAAGAGGAAAAATATTAGTAGATGTGGAGAGATGGTACTGAGGATGAGAACAAGGAAGAGGGAGTCACAATGGTAATGGTGAGAGAAGCAAAGAGAAATTGATACAGAAAATGTAGAGAAGATAAGAACAGATGGGAGAATTACTGAAGGATAGAACAAGAAAGGACAAAGAAAGGTGTAAAGCACGACAAAGCGCTGTTCCAGAGAAAAAATGTGCATGAGGATGGAAGAGTTACAAACATTAGCAGAATGGACCAAGAGACTTATCAAAGAGGAGGAAGAAAGAAGGGAGGAAAATAAGTGCAAGGAGGAAGGAATGGAAAAAGGGAACAGATGAGATAATGTATGAGGGGTAAAGAGAGTTGGATAGAAAAAAGTTTAGGAAATGAAAGAATAAAAGGAGAAATTGGTCAGGAGCAAAGTAGCTGTGCAAAGATGAAAGAGTAGAAGAAAACAAAAAAAATAACAATTAAGAGTATAAAAAAAAGAGTGGGTGAGGAGGTTGTGTGAACGATTGGTGTGAGGAAACAAAGGACTGAAAGAGGGATGAAAACAAGCAAAAAGAAAAAAACATTTACAAGAGCATGAAGAAAAAGAAGGAATGAAGACGTGAAAGAGAGAAAGTGAAGTTAGAAGAATGGAGAAAACAAAGAAAGTAAAGACTGACAGGAATGGAGAAGCTTGTGACTGTAAAAGTTGAAAGAAGGCAGCAAGGAAAGGAAGGCAGGAGGGGAGGAGATGAGGAGGGAGAGGTAGAAGTTGGAGGAAGAGTTCCAGAGCAGACCAGTGGGGATAATGAGACAGAAGACTAACAAGGAACAGGCTGTCTGTGATGGTTTATACAAACTGTAACACAAAAACCGCAGGGTCTGCCTTATATATGGTTGACAGTAGCAGAGAGATGGGGTCAGATTTTCCCCGTCAGCGATCACCAGGAGGAAGGCAAAGGAGAGAGCAAAGGGAAGAAGAAAAAGAGAGACTGATGAAGAGGGAGACTGGAAAGGAAAGAGAAGAAGAAAATAAGGACACAAATAAGAAGAGACTGAGGAGCCAGGTGTAGAAGAGAGAGAAAGAGGAGGCAGAGGGAGGAAGACCATGATGAAAAAGTAAGAAAGGTGAATGGAACAGGGTGAGAGAAATGCAGTAGTAGGAAGACAAGATAGAAGTGGTTGAGAAGAGATGTAAAAAGGAGAGAAAGTGATAGAAAAGTAGTAATAAGGTGGTAGCAGTGACAGACAGATAAAGAGTGACATAGAAGTAGACAGAAACAGGAAGTGAAACAGGATAATGAGGGATAGGCAAGAGTAAGAATACGTGAAAAGTAAGAGAAGACACAAGAGAAGAGTAGGAAAAGGAAGAAAGAGCAGAAGAAAGCAGGGGGGTGGAGGGAAAACAGTGAAGGAATAGGTAAATAAAAATATAAGCGAAGTAAAAGGGAAGAATGAAAACTGATGACAGTGGAGAGGAAAATGTGTGGAGCAGAAAAGAAGAATCAGGAATACTTTTATTTACACAGGCGAGCATGGCAGGAATCACGAGCTCGGAAATCTTTGCCAAAACATCAGTTCTACAAAAGTTCTCTGTCTTTGAATGTTACTTCAGCATCTTTAAATGGGCCAATCAGTGGTTTCCCATGTTGTTACCCATTAACCTCAAATCCTGTACACTTGAACATTAGTGCAGAACATTTTCCAATGCATGCTATAAAGTCTTTCCTGATTCCTCACCAGCCACTGCTTTTAAATAATTACAGTTTTATTACATTGATCTTTATTAAACAAATACTTTGGCATTTTTTGGAACACACTACTTTACTTTATTTGGCTTTTATCCAAAGCATTGGACAACAAGAAGACACCAGCAATAACCATTCTGTAGATTAGAAAAGAGCCCTGATAACACCCAACTTGTCAAGATAAAGAACATGTTAGGAATGATTAAGTGATAGACACTAACCGATCTTTATACTGAGCACATATGTGTTTGTACATGTTTTATTTTTATGTCTTACCAGACATAACACACACACACGATACTTAAAGATGCTGGCAGGTGCATATTTTCACTTCTTGGCAGACCCATGCTAACTGTTTCCATCTTTATGCTAACGCTAGTTCAGCTTATCTTTCATTTTTATCTGAGGGAGCATAATTCTCATTAACAGGGATGATTTGGGCACAGAAAAACTGGTAAAACTCGTATTTAAAGGGAAATATAATAATTAATATTTAATTTTTATTTAAGGCCAGTTCTGGATCACGTTCATACAATGAACAAGGCTTAAAAAGGAGACTGTCCCCGCACTCCCTCCTCCTTTTCTGTGTTCTCTCCATCTCTCACTTCACTTTCTGACAGTAACCTCAAACGCCCATAACCCTGCATCTTTAGTCCTCTTGCCTATTTTAGTGCATTCATCAATGACATCACAAACTTAGTATTGAGCAGTTGTGTTTTGTTATTTTTGGGGGACTACAGTTTGATAACAGTGCATTCTTGAGCCACTGCTCCCTCCAATTTTTGGTGCAAACAAAGTTACTTAAAAATAGCTGTGGTCTGTGTGTTTTTTAAATATTTATAGGTTTGCATTTTTATTTTTGCCCAATGTTAGCCTCACCCAGTTTGCCAAACCAGTGGGACCAAATTATGTTGCCTCTCAACTCTGTGCAACCCTCGATTCACTAATATACACAGAGAAACCCATTTATTAGACCCCAGCAGTGCATGCGTGTCAGGGGATAAGAGTGCGTTTTTATGTGTTTACAGACTTTGCATTTCCTCCATCAACAGTAATTAACTTTATGCTCTGTTATAAGTACGGTCTGCCCGATGAGCTATTATTACCCTGACACTGTAAAAACATTTCATCAGGTTTGGCTTCTCATTGTGTCTTACTTTGAATCTTCTGATTATCCCGTGATACATTTGAGTACTGGAGGTTTTGAAAAAGGCGCTTTTCTGTTATGTCTGTATGTACCTCTCCTGGAGTTCTGAAAAATGAACAAATTATAAAAGATAAATGTGAAGAGATTATGCAAGCTGTAGTGAGGGGTCATAAGCATCTTGTCTGTCCCTTCAGAGATCTCCACTAGTTTAAGACTAAATTAACTTTGCATCAGAGAAGCAGGAACTTCTCATCCTTTATAAACAGCTTTTGGGGTAAAAGCTATCAAATGATACATGAGCATGCCAGAGTTACATGGGAAAAAAAGCTTCATAGTTTGTTGTAGTTTGTTGACTTAACTGCATTCAGTCCATTTGTAGGTATTAATATGTCAGTGTTCGTCTGTGTGCATGATAAAAAATAATGTCTGAACATGAACAGGGATTAGACAGATTGGAAAATAGTTTTCCGTGTTTTTACATAACCAGTGAAAGTAAAAGACGAGAGAAAGAAATGTTTTAAACTTTGTAAAACATAATGACAGGTGATGAGTGCAGGTCTCAATGGTCGCTGTCTCACTGCCGCAACCGCTGACCACATAGACAGCTGCCAGGTCATCATGTCAGAATGGGTTTATTTTTGCACGCGAGCATGAGCGTACACACACACACACACACGCAGAAACACACTCTTAGGCCCTCACACTGTCGCTGTCTGTGGAAAGATGTGTTTCAAATGTGGCCTTTCGCACATATTTGAAGAAGCTACTCATCAATAGAAGCACACATACAGCTACATAGCATTAACACAACTGTCACACACAAACACACACACCCACACACACACACACACTTTTACAAGGTTTTGGAAAACCACTGGCTTACTGGTAATTAAATCACTTGCAGTAGTTTCAGCTGTAATTAAAAGCAACTGAACAGAAGTTCAGAAGCTTTGTTTCTTACAAAAGACACATTGTTAAAAATCTTTATAAGAGAGAGGCACCTTTTCGTGTGTGTTAACAAATAGCCAAAGCTCAGTATTTTATAATTGCCTCAACTCAAATTATTATGATTACTATCATTTCAAATCCCATTTTTCATTCCTACTGTGGTTGTCGTGTGTCATTACATTCAGTAGTTACCTCTCCATACACTTCAGGACCAGCAGAGTGGTGCTTGTGTCAATAATTTGACATGGGATGGGATGAAAGTTTTAGGTCTGTGTGTTATTATATTCAGGTATTATTTATACAAACACTTTTAACTTGACTAGTTGATAGGACGGTTTTACCTGATCAGGAACTAGTGGCTCCTCGTCATCAATGTCCACAAACACATCCCCGGAGGTTAACTGAGTCGTCTCACCTGCACAAACCAAACCCAGAGAAGAAGAACAATCTGACATTAATCGTCAGTGCCTCTCATTGGTCGGCACGTTTACTTCCATCCCTGACTTACGTCTCCATCCCTCTTCCTCCTCCTCCTCCTTGTCCGCTGCTCCTCGTTCCTGCTCTGGGTTGCACCAATACTCCTCCAGTGAACGGATGGTGCACTGACCAACCACCGGCTTTCTGCCAAACTGACGGTTGTCGATGACTTTGATGATGATTGGAGGCATATAGAGTTCCTCACGGGGAAGTCTCTGGAAGAATTAAAAAGACGGGAATATAAAGAGGAAGAAAACAAAATGAGTAGAAAAGACTACGTTCTCTAACCTACGGCTGCGCTGGTCTCCTCAACAACTGATTCTAATTGGTTACGTCACCTGTTCGCATGATGTTAATTGGCTCTGGCTGCTTACTGTCTGAAGTTGATTGGTCACGCATTGGCGACTACCCAGTCAGGGCACTATTACACCTTAGATCCCTCCCACGTGAAAAGACAAAAAAAATTTGATCTCTATGAGTGAAATCAAGGCACAGACATCCCTCTGAATTGGTTGGTTACAGTTTAGTACTTAAAATAAGTGTTAATGTAACATCATAAACAGACATAAGCATCATTTACCTATGTTGCCAACATTGCAAACTGTGTTCTATCCTACCTTGATTCAACTTCAGCAAAATCACTCTTTCACAGACTGCTATCAAATGTCAACACTGAGTTGCGTTCAAGTTAACCACCATTTATGATATTTCTATTTTAATGTATTGTAATAATAATGTCTTGGGAAATTCGTATTAATATTTTTTGTGGTCTTTCTGACACACAGACTCAAATGAGGCTCTTACCAACATTTTATCATTGTGTTCAGTTTGTGAACAGTTTACTGGCTCTACTCAGTACATATGTAAGTAAGTCTTTCTTTTGTGGGCTGCAAAATGTGAATGTGTCATTTTTCAAGAAACTGTCACTATAGTTGTATGTTGTAAGTTTTAAATTCAGACTGTGTGCAGTAGTGAGTCGTTCATTAAATAGAGAAATAAGAAGACAAACAGACCATCACTGGACCTGCCTGGCTTGTTGAAAATCTTGTAGTGCAGTTGATGCTGAAACTGGCGAGGTCATGTTGCACCTGTACTTTAGGTGTATCATGTTTTCAGGAACCTCTCAAAGCTGTCAGAACACTACCATGGTCATATTGACTTAATATGACCAGTCTGTGTTTTACAGGGAGCTAATGTGTGGATGTTGTTGGAAAAGAAACGAGTGCCAAGCATTGGGGACAAATGTTAGACTGCTGGAGTTTGACTTCAAAGCTGATTATGCAGCAGCTAAAACCAGCTTTAAAATGTTCGAGCCTTTAAAGCACCTACATGTAAAGACAATGTCCCTATAATATTCTTATTTAGGCCAATTCAAGAAGAAAAAATGAGTGTGTGTAACTGAAAGCTATTTGACCTGTCTGGTTTTAAAAAGGGCTTAAGTGGGGCCGATAACACTAAACCTACACAATAAACAGAGAGCTGGCATTAGCTGGTTAGCCTCTTCAAAGAGATGCATTTAAGAAAACGATGTATGTGACATTTTCCTGTGCCCGCTTTGGCGTGCACACACTTGTTCACTTAACTTAAGGTTTACAGTGTTACAAATGAATGCTTGGGCTTGGTTCAGGGGTTGACTTTTAGTGAAAAACTATGTGCCTATTTCCGTTGTCCGGTGGAGGTTGTCACACTGTTGCGGCAGTCAACACAGCAACCTTAATCTTGTTAACATTAACCTGCCAGAGCCAAAGCAAGAGGCTGTATTTAAGGGAAAAATATGTGTATATTTCCATACCCCAGTTAAAGCTGTCATAATAAAACAAGAGAGGTGATCAACTTCAGACCCTAACATTGTTAACTTTAAACTCTCGGAGCCCATTTTGGAGCTAATGTTAGGAAAAATGTGTATAATATTTCCATATTTCAGTTTGGTTTTTATAAGAAAACACTTATGTGGAATGTAATAGCAATGTCTTAGGGGGCGGTTTCACTTTTGACGTATAAATAATGGCTCCCTCTTGCTTTCAATATTGTGGTTTGGTTCATTAAAATAAATGCCACACTAAGCCATGCAGGGTTAGGGTTAGGTTAAAATAATAGACAGTGCAAAGTAAAGTAACTACAAAAAAACTCCACACTGTAACTCTGTACATCAGCAAATCGAAGATGTTACAAACTATGGTGGACTTATGAACGCTGATATTAACCACTGCAAGAGAGGCCTTTTTCCTAGACTGTGTTCCCTGTGACCTCCCAGACCATTGCACGTCTTGCTCCTTCTAACAGCACTGCAGCTGCTGAACATAGAGAACCAAACATTTCACTAAGAAAGTGATTCTTGGGACTTGTGGACGTGCGCAGAAACCTTCTTTGCCATATCAACTCAGAAGGTAACAGTGTGCCATGTCGGGTTTACAGCTTGTTCCCACTGCCCCCATGTGGCCATAAAATCTGCAAATGCTCCGGCCTCAGCAGATTTCTGCCTTATGTAGAGCAGACACCAACCAAAAAGTATCAAACTGGTGAATCGACAGAAATAATCACAGAATACAGAAGAATTTAAAGATTTGATCGTCAGGCTCCATCAACCATGTCATTAAATGATTCTGGGAAATATTTATTATTATTATGTTTACCAATGTCCACACAGTAAGTAAGTAAGTAGTTAAAAGGAATACCAAATGTCAAACCGTTTATTTGCTGTAAAAATAAACGCAAATAAAATATTTTACAGCTTTACTGTATAGAGGCAACAAAAGAAAGCAGCTGTTCTTGTGGTAACACTGAAATTTCCTAATTTGCCTGAGTAAGCTTTGGCCTATTCCATCTTGGAAGAGTTACCGCAGTTTGAAGCTCTTGGGTGCCACATAAACAGCATAATTAACTGTAGCTTCCTGTGGTTTACTGTAATCTGTAGTGGACGTGAAGAACCCAATTATTGTGATTCACACAAGTACAGTAAGAAATGATAACTACACAACAGACTATCACCATCAAACTGAGCCAAATAAGCGGTTTGAACCATCTTTGTAACTGGAAATGTGCCTATTAAACTTTGCTCATGCGGCTGCTTCTGGTGAGCCACTAGTCTCAGAAGACGTGCAAAAAGTTACGAAAACCGGAAAGGCGTTAGGACAAGCAGATTTATTATTTCTGTAAATTCTACCACAACCATACAATAGTATCATGATGTGCATTTTGTATGATCTATCAACACTAAAAAACACTAATGCAACATCTGTTTGAATAAAAAAAACTCCATCCTGCATTTACTGTATATTAGTAATGCCCTGCATCTTCACAAGAGAAGTGTTCTCTGTTTAATAGAAGAAAAGCTCTATAAACTGGCCTCCGCAAGGGCAGCATCTGCAGACCTTCACATTCAGCATTTTTGTTGTCATTTGGAAGTGGTTCAGTAGTTATTCTCTGCTGCTATTTTTGTGGGATTGCTGATGAAAATAAATGATTGCTGCAAACCACATCAATGCAGAACTCCTATTAGCCACAGGAGCAGGGGGCTACTAGTCTGTCTACATACACATATAGAGACAGAGCAGTATGTTCTCACCACATCAAGGATGAGGGTATTGACGTCAAAGTTGGGCTTCTTCTTCACACTGCGGATGACGCAGCTCTGGACCATGATGCCTCCGCACTCTACCTGCAGGCTCGGGGAGGTAACACTGGCCAACTGGAAACTCTTCAGATTACGGACTCCCCATGCTAAGATCTAAAAAAGGGGTTCATTGTTATTGATATGTTTAAGGTAATGTTCTTCATTTTTGCCGTTTTGTTTGACCAAAGTCCAAAAATAGGTTTAGGCTTAGCCCCCTAACCCCCTGTGATTGAATGTGACAGTAAATAAAATATCTTTTCGGTTAGATAACTGGACAAGATGCCATTTGCGGAAGTATGATAGACATTTCCCAGACTTGATGTTGATGATGATACCTCGATTGCAGTTCTCTGCAGTACAGGTTTGATTCCTTGAGGAACCATGAAGACATTGGGCTCTCTCTGAGGGGGCGGGTATGGAAGGTCAGACTCCTCTGGCTGTGAACAGGAACACAAGTCATGAAAAAGAGAAAAAAAAAGAAAACTTAAAAAATGTAATTAAGTTTATTAATTTTAAATCAATACAAACATAATATTTATGTCCCAACTATCTCACAACAATTTGCAGAAGGCTGAAGATGTGTAATTAGTGTGACGTTTTTAAAGAGGAAAAAAAAAATGTACCCATTGCTGCAAGTTCTCAGAGAGGAGTCCCGGAAACATCAACTGTAGAAACAACAAGGACAATGCACTGATACATGGTAGTGAAATATACAATATATGTTAATATACTGTGTATATATTTATATATATATAATATTTAACATGCAACATCCAGACATTTTTCCAAGTTCCTTCAGAAAATTCAAATGTACTGTTATTTTAGTTCAATATTAATATTTCAAAAATGCGGAACTGATCATTTTGATTGACAATAATCACAATGACTGAAATATGTCCAGAGTTATTGTCAGTGTGGTTTTACCTCATCTAAAACATGAGTGGTGGTCATGATGTCTCCCTAAAGATGAAAGACAAAGTTTAAAAGATGTTTAATACGCTTAATAAAAAAAGTCTGAGAGAAAGGTATAGAGCGAAAAAGTAGTATAGAAAAAAAAACTCACATCTTGGCCTGGAATATGATGAATTGCTGGCTATAGATGTGAAAAAGAGAAATACGTTAGGTGTTTGTGGTTAGATTTATACATCATTGTGTTTTAAGTTACTGAATTAGGTTTAGGGTCTACATAGCCCTCATTTAAGCCTGATTTATTACATAATCTCACAGTCATCTTCGCAAGATTAAACACAGACATGTTTAGGATAAAGACAGGGGCGTGAGCTCTGACCTTTTCTCTGCGTATGAGCTCAAAGGCTGCCAACAGCTCGCCAGCATTTTTCTCCCCTTGACAAATCGGGAACCAGGTTAGACGGGGGAAGGAAGTAAAGGTGGGCTGGCACACACAGCGGCCCATGTACTCATCTGCACCCTAAACATTAAAAATAAACAGGTCTTCATATACTAAAAACTGCATATTAAAGAATACATATAATTACTACATTTACATATATTAACAATATAATCTGCATATATAAAAACTAACTCTTACAAAGGTCACAAAAACTCACGTATGAATCCTCATCGTAAAGCTCAACCACCACGCTGGGAGGACTGACCATCATGGCCTCAGGGTCACCGAAAATGTCCAACTCGTAGAAGATGAGCGTCTGATCCCAGGTGGGATTCAAAGTGTTTCTCATCGTCACTGTCCTCTGGGATTGATGAAGGAATGACACAATGGCGTAGGCGTCTGGTGAGAGAGAGAAACAACAGAGCAAGACGAGATGAGTTCGAGTGACTGTTCTAAACACTTGGTTTTTGGTCACTGGTTAGTGACAGAAATTAAAATAATAGTTTGATTCAAACGGACTAAAGCCTGTAGGTGTGAAAGCCACCTAAGAAGCTGAAGATAAGAACATTTAGTTTTTACATTGTAATTAATAAGTTGTTTAAATTGAATTGAATTGAATCCCAATAGTTTACTGACAACAAAAAATGATAACAGCGTTGTTTGTTTATAACAGATTATATGTCAGGTTATAGTTTAAGCCAGGAATGTTCTTACTGGTGGGTCCTCATAAGTATAGCAGTACAAACGAATGTAAGTGTGTTTCCACACCATCCCGGCATCCCACAAGATGACATCGGCAGCTTGGGAATGCTAAACTCAAGACTTAAGGCTGGGAACACCGCTCAGAGAGGTTTGTTATTCCAGGTCATAACCATGCGCCTCCATGTCAAAACACACACACACACACACACACACAGACAGAACACCATGCAGACACATACACATGTATGTACTGCTGTACACATGCACACTCACAGAGTGAGTGTTTTGTTCCTCCAGGCCAACTAAGGAGTCCCTGTGGAGTCGTTAGCATCAGAGTAAACAGAAGCTAAGTTGCATTTTCCCACCAGCCCTCGATTAACCCTGGAATCGACACACACACACAAACACACACAAACAGACTTGCATAACCCCTCTGGACTGTTTGTATTGCTGTTTATATGAGCTAATGCACTGTTGGGAATGGACGATAACTGAATGGGCCCCCATGGGTGGTGCGTCTGTACATTGTGTGTGTGTGTGTGTGCACATGTATGGAGCCACAGAGGTACATAAACCCAGTGAAGACTGGAGACCAATGAAGAACTCCCTGGATGACAGGGGGAGGCAAATGTGGAGAAAAAAGAGAAGACAAAAGGGGCAAAAGAAAAATGGGAGGAAAAGGGAGATCAGTAAATTTACATCATCACCAAAAATAAATCTCAGGACAGAAGAAAGAAGGAAAGTCCTCAGTCTTGGTGACTCAGTCTTTAATTGTGGCTGTCTCGACGCCATGTTACACCAGATTAACACAAAAGTGAAGCCCATCCATCAACTGTAATCGGCCATTACACTGTGTGAGTATATGTGTGTAGGCAGGAGCCATAGTAATTTATCATTTCATGTCTGTGGTCCGGATGCTCTTTCTTCCAAACCCTTTCTTTAACCAACCTCACTCCATCAGCTTCTCCATCTTCTGTCATCTCCCTTCCTACATCTATTCATCTCTGGATTTAAAGTCCGTGTCTCTGTTTTTACATCTAAATCTGCGGTGGATCTGTGATTAACACACTTTCCATGACCTGTTCAGATAATCAAAAAATGCTGTTTCTGTTCTCTTTGTTGCTACGTTCTCCATCTTATTTAGAGCTTTGATAGTAACTGAATTTGACTCAAGGTAAATAATTGAGTCAAATTCTTTTCTTATTATTTTCTGTATATTATATTTCCATATATATATAGTATATATTATACAATGTTTTTTATTCTGAGAACAACAGTGAAACTATTCACTGAAACTTACAAGCTTTGGGGGGAATCGGTGGATCACATATCATACAGTGATTTGAGTCATTCTCAGTGTGAACATGCTGCATGTAGCAACTTTAAATATACATAATTAATCAGTTAGTGTCTTTATGCTATGTTTAATAATACACATTCATGAAAGTAAATACAAGTATACTATGTGTTTTTAAGCCTTAATCAATACAACTCTCCTTTATATCAGTTTTCTCAAAGCCCATTTTGTAGGTTAAAACAGTTTATAGTCAAGTTTCAAAATAGTAGCATTGATATACGAGGAAATGTTGCCATTCTGATGCACTATTAGGGAGGTGAAGAAAACACCTACTGAAACCCCTCAAAAGAGGGTGAAGCATGAGTTTGGTTTACACAAATGGAACTATTCAGCCACCAGATGGTGCAAGTCAACAAGTCCTGATACATTACAGCTGCATGATGAAAAAGGTATTACAGATTTGAAATAATTCACTCTTCACTACCTGAAAAGCTGTCTTTGTCCATGGCCAGCAGGTCTCTGGCTTGGTACAGGTAGCAGCGCAGGTGGTAGCGGGTGCCACCTGTAAGTAAACACCACACAAAAACACCCTATATCAT
>JAUMHF010052473.1:0-19966 GCA_032359275.1 Microctenopoma steveboyesi
GTCCTAGAGAAGCTACAAAAGACCAAAGCAAATTCCTTGTATGTGCAACATACTTGGCAAATAAAGCTGATTCTGATTCTATGCATTTCACCTTAGTAGCTTTTGCCAATGTTTAATACATTGTAGCTATTATATTTGTTCCAGCTATACTGTGAAATGGTACAGTGTGTTTTCTTTGGAGAACCTGTATCTGTATCTTTCATCACAGCTAACACTGTCCATATTAAGGTCATGTGGTCTATCTGTTTATTGTCTCTGTCTGCTAAAACATGCAAGTACAACAACTACAGTTCCATCCAGGCAATCCAATTGGCAGTTCCAATGCTTGTGCCATTTTTAGAGGGCTCTGTAAGTGTATGCTCACACACACTGCTGTCCAAATATCGATGCTGTCAACATGCTGTATAGTTATTCTATGAATGAGCAAAGTTGAATAATCACAAATGCATCTATCAATACCAGTCATTTTAAATATGATGTACCACAAACTGTTGTTAGCAGCCTTTTGTTTGGAAGCTTTCATGCAGCATATTGTATATTTAATTGCCTATAACTATTAATTTCACCTTTTTTTAGCTTAGTGTTGGCAGAAGGGCTCAAATGGGGCAGAGCCATTGGTGTTTCTACCTAATTACGGATTGTATGTTGTGCTAGACTAATTGCTTCCTGAATATACCTGTATATTTAATGCACACACATACAAAGGAAATTTGTATCGACCTTATCAAACATTTGGAAAAAAAGCTAATGAGCCTATAAGCATGCTGTTGACTCTGCAGTTCTCATTTCTAGGCATAGTAGCCAAATGTTCTTAGTGGAAAAAGCACAGTCACTGGTGCTGGACAGGTAGTGTACAAAGAAAGTTACTAACTAGCTGGTGAACATCTAGTGGATCATAAACAGTTTTATGCAGTCATAGAAAAACTATTTTCTAGGCATTTCAAACCCTCCTGCTCTGACTGTAGGTTGGCAAGTCAGTCATCCCGCCCATCCTGTCCCTGTGCCGGTGCCATTTCCATCCACCCAGTGAGTCAGTATTTCTGAGCCGTGGGGAGTCTGGCACCATGTCTGCCACTTCATCGTTTCACCATTGACCTTCCTCCTTTCTCCTTCCTCCTACTCTGTCTTTTTTCCCCACTTCTATCTCTCTTTTCTTCCCTCACTCATTTGCATGCTGTGTCCCGCTGACTTCCCTTTCTCCTGACTCCTTCTCTTTCTCACTGACCTTTTCATTGCGCTCCTCCTTTTCTTTTCTTCAGCACTGACCTCTTGCTATGCCTGATGCCATTCCTCCCATTCCCGTGCTTCTGCCTCTTTCCCTCCCTCTGTAGGCATGATGATGAATGTGACGCACTGCCCTGCGCAATTACCCAGACTTGTTCATTTTCATATAAAGTGTTGTTCTGCAGCCAAAGTGCAACAGAGGAGAAGAGGGAACATATTCTCCCAAGTTTTATCAGTAGATATTAGAGCGATCACGGGGCATTACAACAGGGGGAGAGAGAAAGTGAGGCCACCACAGAACAGGAAGTCGGAGAAAACTGATTTGCAGAAGAGGGCAATTAGCAAGTACAATCTTTAAACAAGATGCTTTAGAAATGACTTAATGTGCTGCACTGAGTGAACAATATCATTGAATATTGTTCAATTTTGCCTTGAGTAAATTTGTTAGGCATTGTAATTCAGTGACATAATTACCTAAAACAAAAAGTTAGAACCTTGTCCTTCACTGACCTGCAAACAGTGCTTCATCAATTTGAGCTATTTCCTTATTTAAACTAATGACTCATTAGCTTGTTAGCCACAAGCTAATGAGCCTACTTGGTGCCAACATTGCCCAGTGGCTTTAAAGTCTGAATGCTGTCAATGCAAAGACAAAAGGACACACTTTCCAATCTACAGTGTTATTATTTGCGGTTCCGTTTTAGAATGTATTTCACAGCTGACATTAATTTGCATAATGGTAGATTTTACCCCATGCTGTGAATGTAAAGGTGAACACAAAAATACAACCAAAAACTATGATTACTGTTGTCATTTACATGCCTGTCTGCCCAGTTCTAATATGTTTGTTAGCGGGGCTGTTTTATTCCAGCTGTTTTTTCAGCAAGACACTCTTAAGAGTCTGATGATGGATGGATCATTTTGACAATAACAAGCAGATTGGTCTGCAAGTCTGCAATATATTGTTATCAAGATCTAAAAATGTCTAACAATATTAATTGAAAGGTAAGTCGATATATTACAAAGAGCAATTCCATCCCTGCACTACCGTTAGTTATACTTCTGCGCTGCAGTGCAGTGAATGGAAATCATTTGAAGCTAATGGTTGAAAACCATTAGTTGATTGAAAAAAAAGTTTAAACTTATCTGTCTTAAAGATGATGTCCAGGGGAGTTCTGACACCCGGGAATCACAACTAACATCAAATATTACTGATAGTTGTCTGCCGTTCACGTTGTTGTTCAGTTTTTAGTCCTTTTAGTTAATGTCATTACATTACATAAGGTGTCCGTGTGTCACAGATGTCTCACTCTCCCTCCCTGTTCTTCCCGTTCTCATGCCATTTTTGCTGTAGCTGCCTTTACAAACTAAATTGTTGTTTACTAAAAGGAATTTAAATCTGTTATTTTAAATTTCCTGCATTTACTGTGATGTCATTATGTACAGAGTTTCTAGCAAGGGTTTGTTTGCATTCCACATACCCCTAGCTATGATTTATGATCTGCTGTTATTTGACTAGCATTTGCCAGATACTTTACAGTAGACAGATAAATAACACATCATTGAAAATACATCTGTACATAGATTTAGCCTAAAGTCATATTCATGGGCTAAATAATGGGTGGCATTAAAATGCAGAGGTTTCGCTTTTGCTATTGCTCTGTCCTTGTCATCTTTGAATGTTTATTTCTGTCCAACAGTTGTGATTACTGTCATTTAGCAGCTCAGCAGGCACCACTACCTCCGGGAAGGTGATGAAAACAGTTCACTGAAAATCTGTTTTATGGCAGCACTTTAATTTTTTAGAGTTCGCAGCGATGTTACTAATAATCATGGAATCACAGCATGAGATGCTAAGGGAAGGTTGTTGAATGACAATATGCAATTATTTCCTATTTCCACTGCATCATGCTTTCTGAGGTTTCTTATTACAAACTCAATTATTAAAATATGGCAAACTGTGTTCTCTGGCAAAGACCAGTTGAGCTCCACGATGCCAGGCAGTGAGCACAGGGCCCACTAAAGAAGACCGGGCCCTCAATCCATTCTTATGAAATCTGTTTCTAATGGCATTGTCAGAGACTTTCACACTTGGAGGTCACATTATAGGGTTCTGGGAGCACTCATCCTTTTGTTTCTTGCACAAAGGAGAAGATACTGGTCCTGCTGATGGGTAAAGGACCTTTGACAGCCCTGTCCAACACTTTTAAGGTAACTTTCTGTCTCCTGGAATCTCTTCCATATTCTTGTGACTGTGCTGGGAGACAGAGCAAACTTGGTAATGACATGTATTGATGTGTCATCCTGGTAGAGTTGGACTGTTTGTGTGACCTCTGTAGGGTCCAGGTATCACCTCATGCTGCCAGTAGTGCAACCCTGTCTCCTAAAAATACATTCACACATGACTAAACTTTTTACCAATAACATTTCTCTACATCACGTATTTGCGATCTTTAATAACATGAACACTGAATTACTGACATGTTGAACACATCTATCTCTTAAAAAGCATGCTAATGACTAACTGAAATAATAATCTTAAAAAAATTCCTTTGGTTATATGCTGAGGAGAGTCAAGACAAGTGTGAGTTCTTGCAAGAAAAATCAATTAAACCCAATGTAATGTACCTCGAAACCAAAATATATCCACATTACTATAACCAAATCAGATGGTGTCGAGTCTTGCACAGTATGTGGGCAGATAATAGCTTATGTTTGATTGGTGGGGGCTCTGGCAGCACTGCGCTCTATTTTGGATGTCCTTGGCACTGAAAACTTAGATATGCTCTGCTTTCCTGTTAGTTTTGAATTGTGTGCAATCTACAACCTGGGTTGATTGTGTATCTTAATTATTATTGTTTTTTAAAACCCTAAGAGCCCTCACAAACACACTTGTGCTAAACTCAAAAGTGTGAACTGTCTAAACCTTTTTTTTTCAGTCCTTGAGCTTGGAGCAATATTTATTTGACATTTGACATATTTGTATATGAAAAATAATTTCACAAGCGAACTGAGAATAAATATGATTGACGTTTTTGTACTTGCTGTCTGTACTAACTTTAGCGTTAAAGTCTCATATCTGACACAGACTTCACTAAAGCAGAGACAATAGGGGCAAGAGTCCACATTGTCCACTGTATCTCTAGACCCTGCAACCTGCAGAAATATCAGAAATAATTTCTTCAGAATCTGTACTTGTCAGTAATTTCCCCTGCTTCTTAACTGACCACATCAATATCCCAAAAGTTGAACTGACTTGATATTATACTTTAATTAGAATGATTTGAATTCAATTTTTTCTGAGCAGTGTATTTTCCCTTTCACAGGCCACTTTTACAGCATCCTGCCATGACACTGTTAGTTCAACTAAACACTCTAAACACTGTTTATGACCACACACACAATATATGTTTTAGCTGTTCTCTCTCAGCAGTTTTACTTCTGAGTGAGCCTCTGAGCAACTTTCTCATTTAAGTAATAAACATTTTGTTCATTTACAACTAAGACATTATTTGTAATCGATTGTTTTTCACATCTGTACTGTTCTAGAAGAGCCACAACAGACCAGAAGCAAAGTCCTTGAATGTGCAGCGTACTTGGCAAATAAAGCTGATTCTGATTGCAGAACACAATGCAATGATGGAAAGGACATGTACCAGCACCGCCAGCCCTAGTAGCCTCTCTCATATAACAGGTGCAACACCAAATTTAATCCTAATACATGTAAGGCTGATTTAAATGCATTAAACATCTAAAAGCCAACCTGTGCCATTACTGAAGGTAGTACACAAAGAACCCATCTATCCATTATCATAATTGCTTTTCTGTTAAGACTTCTAGGGGAACTTGTGCCAATCACATCTGTCACTGGGCAAGAGGTGAGGTACACCCTGGGATACACAGAGACACTGATGGCCACGTTCACAGCTAAAGGCAACTTCATATAACCAATAAAGCACAAAAATTGACAATTGACTGCATGTTTGCGTCACATTTGTTTTCTTCAACACTACAAAGATCCCTCACTGCTTCCCACACACGGTTCATGCTGTGGAGAAGCAGCATGAACCACTGCTGCGCTGCCTGTAGCACACAAAGAAGATGCAGAGGTCTGAAAATTTTAGATAGACTTTCTCGTTTTAATGAAGACACAAACCTTATTTAAGAATCATATACACCAAATAACTTGGAGTGTTTGATTAAATTCTCCCAGCCATTTTTTTTTACGAATAGAAATAAACTCAGTAGCAACAGGTTGTTCTATTTCAGAGCTAAAAATAACCCTCAGTCAAGCAAAGTGAGAGAGCCTTGTGTGTAATCAATACGTCTGCCAAACTGTAATTCAGCGGTTTGTACTTCCAGCGCTGGCGGCGGCTGTGAGTTTGTCAGTGTGTAGATCCTAAGAGTACAAAGCTTGTACTATATGTATGTGACAATACTCGTGTGTGTGCGTGTGTGTGTGTGTGTGTGTGTGTGTGTGATGTGAGCAGCTGTTTGATAATCTCCCTCATGGATTGCGGAAAAGTTCCCCAGCAGAAGTAGGAAGTGCTGAAGTTCAGAATGCTTAATGGTTTATCAATAGGGCTCCTGCTAATTTCACAAACTGTTCTGCTCACAGCTCAATCGGTAAGGTAAACTGACCCACATAGACCGTGACATTGTACACTTTTTCCATCTCATACACAAACTCCATCTTTATCAAGTCCTCTCATCAGTCATGGTAAGTGATAAGTAATGTAGGGTGGTATGATGGTATTTCTGTTTTGGAAACCATGAAGTTTGTGTCATCCAGTATCTGTTGAGAGATACTTGACAAGGCGCTGCTGTACATGTGCTACAGTCCTTCACCAGCATTAGGACTAATAATGGTTTTTAATTTGACAATGTACTGCAGAATAAACAAAGTTAGCTAATTTCCATTTTTAATCCTGATGTACATTTGACTTAATTTGAGGCAGAATTTACATTTACAACTTATATACAGTATATCAATCACAAAAAGGGAAATATTGACATTCACAGAAAAAAAGGATATTTGCCATTAGTACTCGTCCTTCATAACTAACGTGAAAATATGCATAGTGCACTGAAACTGCTATGTTGATGGAAAATAATTTCTGTTTAGCTTTTACCAATTTACCAACCATTTCCAGGCTAACCGTAGCTCCTCATTGTCCTAAGTTAGGAAAAAATGATGGGTGTTAATTCACATTTTCTAAAAATGCAGACAAAAAGAAAACAACCCAGTCACAACTCTTCAGTATTTGGACTGTTACAAACTTTGCAAATGCCTGCGATATATCTAGATATGTTAATAGTGGTGACTTTCAGTTCATTCATGTAACCTTCTGCTCACAGAGACTTCATGAGAAACAAAGAAAAGGAGCTCAATATGTGACCTGTGGAATACTAAAGCTGTGCAAGAATTCTGTGGCTTAGCAGAGCCTTCAAAGGACCCTCAAAGAATAAAAGCTTGGTATTTCTTTGCTTTTGTTTGTACCTGTAGTAGTGCAGTGATGAGCCACCCACCCCAGTACACAAGTCATACAGAGCTTTTTAGTCAGAACGTGGTATGTCTGAAATGAAAGGGTATGGTCCAGGTCAGCACTGGTTTTAAGCTGCACTTTCATTCTAAATGGATGTGGGATAAGTTACATTTCAAAAAGTTTAAAAGTTTTACTCACATTATGTAGGAATCATTAAGTCCGAACCTTGGGAAGCTTTAGCTTACCAAATGGCAGGTGAGGAATCATGTGTGGGCCGTTGTTCTGGACAATGTACACTACCAATCAAAAGTTTGGACACAAATTTACCATGTTTTTCAAAAATATAGATTTTAAAAGCTTTTTTATCCTTGCTGATATCTCTAAACATTTGTGTAAACATTCCTTTTAAAAACTTTTTTTTCTGTGGGCCAACACTGTATTTTTGATGTAATAGATAAAAGTATAATAAAAGTCAACAAATCAGCCCCGTTGAGTGATCCAGCTGCATTATCTAATACCTGTTGAGTTTTTGACTACTAGCAACACTAAGGCATGGTGGTAAGAATGGCTCCCTGTTATGTTTGTATTACATATAAGTATGTAAAAGTCCCATTGAAAAAAAATGGGTCTAGAAAACTCACTAAATCTAGCAGCAAAGTGACCAAGTTGATTGAAGTTTCTTTACCCCCAGTGACCATATCCAACAGCAGAATTGAATTAGGGTGCACTTAAACACACACACACACACACACACACACACACACACACACACACACACACACACACACATACAACATCAAGTGAATGTTGAGTACACTCAAAATGATGATGGCAGGTCATTTTCTCTTTGGACAAAACCTTTTCTCGGGCTACAAAAGATCCATTATCACCTCCAGGTCCCTGGTGGCAAAGAGTAAAGTGATAAAACAGAAGAATGCACTCATCAACACATTCACACATAGACAACCATGCAATGTTACATACCCTCACTCTAATACACAGGGAGCAGTTTACTTTACCTTACTTTACTTTGCTTGGCAGACGCTTTTTTCCAAAGCGACTTACAAGGAGGTAGCGCTGGGTCAGGGACACACCTGGTAGGGGTTGAACTAGGCATCAGATGGGGTTCCTGCGACCTTCTGCAGTCTGACATTTAACCCATTGAGCTACCAGGCCAGTTTATGGTATCAACATGCACAAGTTTTATTGAAATCATAAGCACACACTTAGTGTTGACCTCATGGAAGCAGGGTATCTGCTTCAAAGATACATCCATCTCAAAATGTTAAATGTTTTTTTCTCCCAACCTTTTTTCTGACCTTTACCAAAACAATCTGCATTATTTTTATCAATGTGGCCCTATGGTATCACTGTGGTTGACACTGAAATATATCAAGTACTAACTAATGGACTTGACCATGACATTTTATACATCTATGGCCCTGTGAGTACAAATCCCAATGATTTAGTCGATGCCTAAACATTATTAGTTTGACAGCTGCGGTTGTGATTTGAAAACTCAGCAGATACAATGGTAATATTGTACAGACATTCCCAACATTGTAGTTGTGCTTCATACACAAAGTAAGTCAAAGTCCATGTTCTAATAATTCTTCTAGTAAACAATAACATTCTTTTTAATGGCTCCTTGATATTAACAACATTTAACAAAGTTAAGGGTTATACGTTAGCACATTTTCAGGTCTAGACCTGAATTATTTTGCATATAACCTAACCTAGCAAGAGGTCTAAGCAGAGTGGCTTCCTCTTCAATGAAGTATGTAACCCTATAATGCCCTATATTATTAATTAATCCCCTATATGAAAATGGAGACAACAAACTAGCCACAAATAAACTTTAAAACTATTCATTTATTCATTAAATTAATAATTAGAAAATTGGTTTCACAGAATAAATATAAAGTTAATACAAAAAATAATAGCTTTTTTAGTTTCTTGTTTATGTAACGTTTTTCAGGTACCAAAGATTATATTAACAATTAAACTTTTTGGTGAATTAAATTTTAATTTGAAGGCTATAGAAGTGATTTGTTTTTACAAGTAGGATTGTAACAACATAAAAGTTGGGCAGCCAGCTGGAGGGTTAAGGCTCTACAGTATGTGGGCAGTTGCGAGGGTTTAGCCAAAATACTCATGAGATAAAAAGGCTGCAATACAGACTCATCAGAACATCACCAGTGCCAGCATATCAAAGCATGACAACTTTAATTTACATAAACATAAAATACCTGTAAACTGTAATTAAAATGATCCAAGCCCCTCTGCAAAGGTGTATTGAGAAAAACCTGCTTTTAGTTTGTATTGACCAAACCAACCCTAATAATTTAAGTAGCTTAACTTAATGTTGCAAGTGGTTCCTACAAATTCAATGCAAAATGCCACTTTTGATAACTATGCTATCGACATGGTCATTTACCACATCCGGCCACACTATCTCTAGCCAGACATGACACCTATTAGTGCGTTACTGAGCTCCACCCTGCCTCATTGACATTAAACTGCATAGGGTGATCAGAAACATACACTTTGGAAAAAGTTCAGATACAGGGATCAGGGACGTCATCTTCTGTCAGATCTACAATAGTTATTTAACAAGTATTTAAAATAACTTCCTGTTTGTATCAGTTCTTTGCAGTTCTACGGCATTTGTCTACAATCCCCTTCTTCAGTGAAGTTGGATTTTTATTTTTTTAAATAAAACATCACACTTCTGTTTCAAAAGTGAGCACCTTAGACTGACCCTTTGATGGATGTTGATTTTATAGCCAATTGTGATATCCTCATCTGTTACCAGTAACCTGCTAATGTGGGAATCACATTACACGGTCTACGGTCAGAAAGACAAAATGAGCACAGACTCCTCCCACTCTGAACACAACCTCTTCCAGCTTAGATGTTACAAAGCTCTGTTAGATAAAACTACCAGACACAAGCTGCTTCCCTCAGGCGATAACACTGATCAACAATTGATTGTTGCTGCTATATGAGCATAAACTATACACTACAGTCCAAAACACTGCACCTGATAATCGCCTAATTTCTGTATCTGCTCCACACACACAAACACACACACATTGTCTTGTCTTTCTATGTGCCACACTGTCAGTGATTCTATAATTTATTGTTTTGCACAACTAATTATGTAGCCTTGATTCTTTTCTTTTAAAAACCCAGTAAACAAGCATTTCACTGCATATACAAGCATTTCACTGCATATTGTACTGTGTATGATTGTGCACGTGACAAATAAAATCTGAATCTGAATTTAAACAGTTGTTTTTTACCTGCTAACGTTTCGACTAACACTGTAGCCTTCATCAGAGCATTGTAGCCGAAATGTTAGCAGGTAAAAAACAACTCTGTTAACTGGGTTTAAAAAGAAAATAATCAAGAAACATAAACTAGAAAAATTACACAGAATGAACGTACAAAAGATGATTCTGTAGCCGTTTTCTGTAACCTCTTCTTTGTTGTTATTGTCAACGTCTGAAATGTCCAAGAGGATTCACAGATGACTGGAAGCATGTGCTAGCATACTTACCAAATAAAACGCATTCTGAAAATCGGTTGTGTACTTCTGTTATATAATTATAGGTTCAAGAGTTCTATAGATCAAGATGCAAAGTCAAAACTAGAAAATGGAAATGTCGGCAAACACTGTTATATGTAACTATTTAAATGTCAAATGACTTTACAGCTTTATGTAGATACACATTTAGCATGTAGTGACAGTACCAAATATTCAGATTAGTTTAAGAGTGAAAAGGTAAAATGTGTGTCAGAAAAAGTGTCATCTAGTGTATAAATACTTGGCAAGCAAATATATTTAAGCGTGTATGTGTGTGCTTCCATTGGCTAAAGACTTAACACTTAACACTGTTGACAATCTGGACAATTGCTGTCACTGTTGGAAAGCAGAGGATGTGACACAAAGAGCAATGAATGGCAGAAGGAGAGAATTCACAAAACAAATGTGTACTTGAACCACTAATAAACACTATTGCACACTCACATATTGAGGTGCACAAGTCCAGTTAAAGAGATAGGTGGATCATTGGCACGTACACACACACACACACACACAGGCAGGCAGTTAGAATTGAGCAGGTGGAGGCAGAGCCACATGCGTCTTGCTGGGTGATGGATGATTTTTTTACCAACTCAGACACGATGACATGTCCTCTAAACCTCAGCCAGTGATATATAGCTAATCTTTGTATGTGGGTACAGTATGTGTGGGTGTAAATGACTCAGACAGTGACAGATGCATCAATGGATATGGGTGTAAGAGAGCTGGCTGATGGCTGTAATACATGAATGACAAAGAATGTGTGTGTGTACTTGAAGTGGATAGAAGATCTTCATGTTTTATTATTCTCAGGCCTTAACCCCTAAGGACCCATGATAACACAAGTGTAACATACATTTTAAATGTTCAAGCTCCTATAACCTAACCAAGCTCCTATATAAACCTTTATGCTTGACTTTAACTCATGAAGTCCCTAAGTGGCATCTAGTACTCATTCTGGTATAGTGTCATGTGACAGAACCAGGATGTAAGTCTCTCAAAATTGTGGTGTGACTGGTAAGCACATCTGAACAAATGAGCTAATTTGAAAAACTTTTTCTTTTGTAACATTTTTTTTGTGTAAAGGTAAGGTAATTGTTTAAAAATAGTTTCAAAAATATTGCTGAAACCTCGAAAGGTTTCTTTGCTTGAATTACTGAAGGAACAAACTAATTTGTACAATGTACAAAAATCAGAAAAACACAACAATGTTAACAACCAATGGCATTACGTTAGTAAATACATTAGCAAAGACCAATGTGCAGGTAAATGCCATGGGTCTTTGCCAATACCCATGGCATTTACCTGCGCATGGGTCTTTGCCAGCTGCCGGCAAATAGCGCATGTTGGGAAAATGATACAAGCTGTTCCATGGTGGCTGACAACATGTCACAAAATCGTTTCCAGCAACTGATGGATTCTCTGCATTTGACTGACAACACAGATTTTTCAACCAGGCAGACAGAAGACAAGTGTTGGAAGATCCGTCCATGCCTCGATATGTTTTATAAGCAATGCCTGGATATCACTCCCGTAGAGTACAACCCTATTGATGAGCAAATGGTGTCCTTCAGATAGACATGTAGCGCAATTAGACAGTTGTGAAAGGCAAGCCCCATCCTTTGGGATTCAAAATATATACAGTGTTTTAATTAGATGGCATAGACGTGCTCTGTGGAAGTACGAATGTTGGTGACATGTGAGTTTAAGATTCTTACACCTGGGAGTAACTAACATGTTAGGAAAATACATGAAGCAGAAGGAAGTGCGAAGTGCGAGTTATACAGCAATACTCTCATTAGAGGGTTCACAGCAAAGTGAACCAAGAACTAACTGTTACACAGCTATTTATAAAATCTACATCCTAGCTACGCTATCTGTCCTCATGGTCAGAGGCACCTGGCTTCTGGTTGCCTCTGTCCTATCTGCTGTCCCACACAGTAAAGCAAAACAAAGACAATATCTAAAGACATTAGGAAAACATGAACTTTAGCACACACTAAATTAACAATTTCCATAACACCTGTAACAGGTGCTTTACCCCACACGCCTGGAATACCACCAGAGATAGCGAGAGCACCGGCGTCTCTGTGGATTACCTGTCTGGACTACAGGCTTCGGAGGCAGGAAGAGAAAAAAAACACAAAAGGGGGTGCTGGGCTGGACACTTGGCTAGGCTAAAAAGAGCACCTAACAAACCACCACTGCCCAGTCTCTTCATTGCCAATGCCAGGTCATTTTACAACAAACTGTCAAAATGTCAAATGTGCAACAAGTTGGGATGTCTTCTATGATCCGGATGTAGAGAATAACACCACAGCTGTCCTCTGCTACATCAGGACCTGTATCGAAAACATTACAAACACTAAGAGCATCAGAGTTTCTCAAACAGGAAACCCTGGATGACGAAAGATTGTCCCCAGCAGACTGCTGGCCAAGCTGCAAGATCTGGGCCTTAGCAGCTCTCTGTGTAGTTGGATCAAGGATTTTCTCACCAACCGCCCACAGACAGTTAAACTTGGTCCACATCTCTCATCTACTCTGGTTCTTAGTACGGGTGCACCGCAAGGCTGCGTGTTAAGTCCCCTGCTGTACTCCTTGTATGCTTCCGACTGCATTGCCACATACTCCTCAAACACCATAGTAAAATTTGCTGATGATACTACAGTGGTTGGGCTCATCACGAATAATGATGAAACACCATACAGAGAGGAAATAGACAGGTTGGTGGAATGGTGTTCACAAGACAACTTAACACAGAATGTCGAAAAAGGAAAAGAACTAATAATTGACTTCAGGAGACACGGGGGAGTCCACTCATCTCTCAAAATCAAGGGAGAGAAAGTTGAAAGAGTTCCCAGCTTCAAATTACTGGGGACTTACATTAGTGACGATCTCACATGGACCACCAATTCCACTGCCATGGTAAAAAAGGCTCAACAGCGGCTCTATTTCCTGTGGTCACCAAGAAACAACGACCTAGCAGCAGAGCTTTACTTTACTTTACTTTAGTTTGCTTGGCAGACGCTTTTATCCAAAGCGACCTTCAAGGAGCTAGCGTTGTGTGTCTGGCTCACCTGGTATTGGATGGATTAGGAGTCAGACGGGATTCGAACCTGCGACCTCCTACATCCCAGTCCGACGCTGAAAGCCTTTTATCACAGCTGTATTGAAAGAATCGTGACATACTGCTAAACATCCTGGTGTGTCAACTGCACAGTGGCGGATCGGAAGAGTCTCCAAAGAGTCCTCAACACATCCAAAAAGATAAAAGGACTGCCGTTACCATCTCTTGAGGGCATCTTTACAAAGCGCTGTCCTTACAGAACAACATATATCCTGGCTGAAACAGCTGCTTCTCTCTACTTGCGTCTGGACGGTGCTATAGAGCTGTAAAAGCACATACCTCCAGATTGAGGAAGAGTTTCATACCAAGAGCTAAAACCAAACTGAACTTGATGAAACTGTGCCCTCTCACAGCACGGCATTAGCAAATTTGATTTGATGATTTGATTATTTTAATCATTTCTTAATGGCTAGGGACACCGCGCAAAGTTTTAAGCTTATTTATTATCTTTCTCTCTCTTCTCTGTGAATGTGTTTGCTTGTTTGTTTGTTTTATTATTTATTACCCACAATGCATTACAAATGTCGTTGTACATGGTGCAATGACAATAAAGGTGCATTGATTTGAATATGGGGCCACTATTCTCCCTCTGAAATACTATGTGATTTCATAGTATAGGAAGGTGGCACTGGAAAAAAACATCTCTTGGTGATTGTTGTTAAGCTGTGCAAAAGTCTCCCATCAAACCAAAACTATAAAGTATTTGCAGACAATGTATTTTCTTCAGCACCACTGGTGCTCTAACTTCTCCAGCGTCAGATCTACTTTGTGGGAACATATCTGTGAAGGTTCTCAGTCACCCAATAGCAACTGGACTTGTAGGTTTCTTGACGACGTTTCTCCCTTCTATCCAGAGGGCTTTCCGTTGGACACTTACTTTGTGGGAACACTGCGTAAAAATCTTCTTGGCTGATTGTAAGCTTGAAAATGAGACAAGTCTTGCCAAGAGAGACGGAGGATCTGTTGATGCCATGGTGGTGAAAAATAAAGGCATGGTCATTGTCAAGTGGTATGACAACAAATCTGTTACGCTGATATCATCCTACTGTTCAGTTGAGCCTCAGGACAAAGTTCAGCGCTGGAGCAAATCAGGCAGAGCATTTGTCAAACTCAACAGGCCACTCATTGTGAAGGAGTACAACACGTTCATGGGGGGCATAGACCTTGATGCATGCATTGAAAGGTACAAATACCACATGAGATCTTGGAGGTGGTACCTCTACCTGTTCTGGCAAACCATTGTTTAATTTTCTACAGTTACAATAGTTTGTTGAGAACCTTTCTAATGAGCCAATGTTTCATATGTTCAAAGCAATGTTTGTATTCAGCTTGTATAAATTGTGTTGAAAACAATTTTGAAAATAATTTTTTGGCTAGACATGGTATATGTTGTGCAAATGCAAATAAAAATTCAAACTTGTGTTACAAGGCAGAAAAACTGTTAAGTAAATTTATTTCTAAATAAGGATTAAATTTGCCATTAAGAGCCGATGTGACAAATATGTAACATTTCAGATCTTTGAGATGGAATGGGAGTTAAAAAAAAACCTACCATAAATGTGTTGTGTGGGGTTCCTCTTGGTCTGCTGTATAGCCCCATAATTTTCATGTATGCAAAAAAGGGTCCAGGTTCTTATGGGTTAAGGAAGGCCTCAGGGAACTATACCACAGAGGAAGCCCACACTGGCTGCATGGCAGAATAATGTCAGTTCTTCTCAACATCTGAGTTTACGTTGTGGCTGTAAAATAAAATTGCATCATGAGAAGCTACCTGTGAAACAATTGTAACTATCTGCGCACAGTTTGGTTTCGCTTGGACCCCTAAATACTAGAAGAAGAACTAAAAAAACGGCCTGGTAGCTCAGTAGTTAAGTCTTGATTCCCAGCTGCGGCACCCAGCCCACTATGGAGGTTTCATACTTTATCACATACGTTGAATTTTTTACACTAAATAGCTAAACCTGTAGGGATAATGAATACATTATTATTATGATAAATATTACTGTTATAATGGCTGTATTAATAGACACATACTTTATCAGCTGAATTAGTCCTTATTGGCTGGTTCTGCTGGAGGTTTCTTCCTCTTAGAGGGAGTTTTTCCCCTCCACTGTCACCTCAGCGCTTGCTCAAGTGGGACTGCTGGGTTTTCTGTATATATTTATATAATAAGTCTTAAACCTTACACCGTAAAGTGCCTTGAGACAACTTGTGTTGTGAATTGGCGCTATATGAATAAAGTTGAACTATGGATCATAAAAGAAAAATATAACAAAATGGGACAAAGTCAAACGAAAAAATAACTGACTTGTAATGTAAAATATATCTATTCAAAGAGTCTGTTCTCTGTTCACTGTCTTTACACTTTATCACAGCTGTATTACCCTCATGCCAATACAAATCCAGCATTTTACTACTGGTGGGTGGCTGTGGCTCATGAGCCAGTGCGGACCAAATGTGTGAACTGTTAATCACAATCCTGGCAGTTTGATCCCCAACCCTTGTTGTGTCCTAGGGCAAGACGGAATCAGTGAATGCTTTGCATGACAACTCAGTAGGCACTGGGGTGTGATTGTGTGACACACACTGTAAAGGATTTTGTAAGTTATGGTAGAAAAGTGTTACAAAACTGCAATTCACTGATTATTTACTGCTCCCAGCAGAACAGTTTCTTGTCCTATGTGGACTATGCAGGAGCATAGGGCCCTGCGGCCACTGGGGGGGCCCCAAGCTACCGCTTATATTATTACAATTACATGTAAATAAAATATCTCTCAGATTATATTTGCTCTGTATTGTTGACAGAAACTTTTGTAAACTGTTAGAAAGTGTTATGTATCGCAAAAACAATTGCACACAATTGAGTATTAACTTTAGTTGGCCCTTAAACAGACATCTTCGCCATTCCTGCATGACTTCGGTAGCTCAACTGGTACACTATTGCATTAGCATCTGAGAGACCTGGGTTCTCGACTGCACTGACACACTTATTATTAAGTGGTATTATTATTTCTGGGTGACTTCATTCACATTTTAAAACTCAAATTGTCCCAATTAACTTTATTTTAAAACTGCATTCATAAGTCACCTTTGCTGCCAATCTTTTCCTAGGCACATGATCAAATGTATCAGTTTTTTAAATAATTATGCTTATTATGTAATAAACCAAATTGTTAAGTCTCATAATACAAAAAATCTAAAAACAGTGGATCTGATTTGAATGTCATTTGAATCTTGAATCATGTGTTCAATTTCAGTTTGAGACCCTACTATGATGAATTGCAACAGATAATTGAAGGGTTTAAATTTGTTATATCAATTCAAAAGAGGGGCCCCCAAAATAATCTTGCATAGGGCCCCCACAGACCCAGAAACGGCCCTGGCTCCCAGTTTATATTAAAATCATTCAACTGGTAAAACATTGGATGCATTTTATTGTGAAACAGTTGCATCACCATTCACTGTACATGCACAAAACACACAGGGTTCCATTTTCCTGCAAATGCAATGCCGTTGTCAGTGCAAATGTAGTTTTTATGTGATTTGCCTTGGTACAAGTCTGTTTTGTTATATCTTCTAGCTGGAAATACCCAAGGCATTTTCTAGACACCAATGGCTATCATCTGAAGGTCTCATATATTCTGTTGCTAGTTGCCAGTCTATTACAGGGCCGACACTTACAGACCTGTATTGCGCGACTATCACACTAGAGTTCAACTCCAAAGTCCCTGGTGTGTTGGGTTTGACAACAACATGACAGCATGAGCACATTGGTCAAGGTTAGAGAAGAACATGATTGTCTTAAAAGATTAAAACACTTTAAAGCCAGACCACAATCTTGGACCAACATTAACCAAGTAATTTAATACGTGTGCTTTTTGTGCGCTTGTATGTGTCCATTGGGTAAATGCCAGATGGAATTTCTTCCATGAATTTCAAAACAATGAATGGACATAAAGTCAAGGTGAAGCTTTATCACCATAATCCAATCAGTTCATTGTTGAGTCCAAGTGGACATTTGTGCCAGGAAATTCTCACACAATGTTCCTGAGACATTGTGTTCAGAAGAATGGGATGGATCAATGGAAGGACAACTGAATAAAATATTAATGCCTCCAGCCATGACTAAGGAATAAAATGGCAAACAGCATCCAAAATAGAACCATGTTATTTTATATTTAATCTATCACTGAAACAGAAATGGAAGTGGGCTGTTTTTATAGTCAAGCATAGCAGCCACTTTGTCTCCTGTGTTTGTTGGAAGCAGTGCTGTAAAAAAGTAAGATGTATTTTGAACATTTGTTTTAAAATATGAGTATGTAGAATATGAAAAACAAAAATTGACATTTAGATTTATTAATGATTTATAGGTTGCCTTTGTTAGACATAAAATCTGGAAACAAATGATAAGCAATGAACAGAATCATTTAAATAAGCATCAACAAATATCGCATCCTGTTAAACACTCTAGAAATTATCATGCATGCTACCCTCAATCATAGCCAGATGTTTGGAAATGTCATCCATGTGGCACCATGAGTGCTTTATTGTCATACTTTTGTAGATAACTGGGGACTTCATCAGCGTACAACTACTAGAGTTTAACTGGAGGTTAGTCTTCTGTTTATCCCCAGTAAACAACACCTATCCAAAGATGATTCCCTCGAGAAAGATGCACTACTCTGAAGAGCAATAGAGACACTTTATAAATAATGGAAGAGAGAGTGGTGCATCTTTCCACAAGGGATGTAGAGCATGCACGCATGGGCAAAAAAAAGAATACCTGAAGGAGAAAGCAGTCATAAAGAGTGGAGGCATTAGACAATTCCAATCTTTGAACAAATTATGAAACAGAATACGTTTTTTTGGAAAGATTCAGCTTATTTGGAAATTCCATTAGTGTAATGTCGAGTTGTCTAGTTTCAGTGTATGGATGGTGTTAAAAAGGGGTGTTGTTTTTTTTTATAAATCCAAGGATCTGAACACACATATTTTCTCTAAAAATCACGTCTTCTACAACATATTATTTTTGTCTTTGAGATGTAACAAACATTAAATGTGATTCCCATAAAACAAAGCTGCTTTAGTAGTGCTTGAAGTAGGATTAGATTAATTTCCATGTTAGCATTTAAGTCCTAATCATAGCATTTTATTTTTTCCAGTAAATAGTAGAGTTTTTCACATGTGACAGTGCAAAGGAGTTTACAAATCATGAGTTTTACTAACAAACTAAAAAATCCAGGTTGGGAGACCAAAACACAAACAAATCAGCTGCTGATACCTGATGCCTAAAACTGTTACCTAATGAGCAGTGCCAGTGGAGCATTTGGCTGTTAAAGGAGCCCCCACTACACCAGCAGCTGAGAGGAGAGAATGTCTTAGCATTCACATGGGGGATTAAAGCTAGTCATGTCTAACCGGCAGCAGGCCTGCAGCTTGAACCTCAATAGGCTCCTGGCAATAAAATGAATTCTGGGTTTTTTGTGTAAATCCTACAGAGAGGAATAGCGCTGCACCCACTTGTCAGAAATGTGCCACTGACCTTCGCCAGAGCTTTTGTGCGAGAGAGCTGTGGTCCTTTGTTATTCTAGCTCTACTGATAAACAGTGTGCAGCTTCAGTGCCACACATGCTAAATGTTGTGGTGTTTGACCTTGAAACACATTGGTTTTCTGGCTTATTTCAAAACTGTCTGCTAAGCCAAGGCTTTCACTTTGTCAGAGAAGACAAAACAATCTTTAGTGTCTTTCAGCAGCAGTCACCAGAGGTTGCACTGTTCATTAAAATTGCAGTAGACAAAAAGTTAAAGGTGTGTCATTTTTATATTTTTATGTCTTTACCTGCTGACATTTTCCTGTTAATGTTCCAGTGTATTTATTTGCCATGTCGATATGTATATTGGTTTTAGAACAGCTCAAAGGAGTAGTCAAGATTCCCAGGCAGTGACTTTGCTGTTCACTCATTTTCGTCTCATTCAAACTGCTCTGTAAATTCAGTGCTTGCAGTAGAAAGTAAGCAAATAAGTCACTCTTCAGTTCGATGTGTACACCATCTATATTAAACTTTTCTATGTTTAAACCTTCTCTCGCCCTGGTCTGCATTTGGCTTCTCCATTTTGTACACTGACTCCACATACATTTTTTGAACACAGACTACTTACCTCCATCTTTTGTCTGACCTCTCCACGTACGACCACATGGTTTACGACCGAGAGGACCCAACCTCCCTGAGCCCCACAACAGTTTGTGGGATTTGGGCCCAGATACGACTTCTCCTTTTTTTCCAACCATGAGGACCACTGGGCTGATGGTCCTGAGTGCATGCCTTGGAGACGCTCTGAGTGTATTTTTATGGTTAGCGCATAATCTTATGTTGATCTTATTTATTACTGATAATGAAAAGTGACAATATACAATTAGGTCAGGAAATATCTGGCCTTTCTAAATCACCACAATGGATTTGACGTTGTTGTGGAAAAAACTAAACATAATTAATTAGGGTGAGAGATGAAATAAAACCCATCGTCCGATCTGTCTTTTAT
>JAUMHF010052474.1:0-19933 GCA_032359275.1 Microctenopoma steveboyesi
TCTGTAAAGCAGAGAAGAGACACTCTGGAAACTACACATTGGAATTATATAGATCTGATGGTACTTTATTAAATAAAGTCACTGTTCATCTACAAATACAAGGTAGGTCAAAAACGTATGTATGTGTATAGATATAATATGATGTGTATAATAATCACGGTGGTACATTTCTTTTATTAAAATTACAACATTTTAAAATTTCTTATGAATATATTAGATCTGCAGTAAAATAAAATGTTTTAAATTTGTTTATATTTTGTACTATATGATTAGATCCAACATGATAAAACATGAGCCAGTGAACTAACTTAATGAGCCAGAAAGAAAAGGACAAGCTGAACAAAATTGTTTAAACATTCAGATGAAAAACAAGCAATAATACCAAGTCCAGAAACTCAGGGCTGGAAAGCCCGGTCCTACAGAACCGCAGTCCTGCTCATTTTTCAACCCTCCCCGCACTTATACCTGTGGAACAATAGCAGGAACTGTCCATTACCTGGATCAGGTGCGTTCAGCCAATCAGAAGCTGTAAATGCAGGGATGGTTGGAAAACAAGCAGGGCTGCGGCTCTGTAGGATCGGACTGGCCTACTCCTGTAGTAGGTGGCCCGGTGGCTAGCAGGACTAGCAGGATAAATTCCCAGCTGTAGCACCCAGCCCATCCCCCATACCAGGTGTGTCCCCGAGCGAGACACCCAGCGCTAGCTCCCCTCAAAGGGGGGAGGGGTCAAATGTCAAAGGTCAAATGTATCAATGATAAAATAAATTGGGTTCTTCTTCTTCTTTTAGATAAAGAATACCATCTCACATCTTTATTATGCTTATACAGTATATAGGACCCCCCCGCCTCTATAATTGATGACGGACTGATGATTTACAAAAACTATGCTATGTATCTAATCAATGTTTTTTTAGATTTGATTTCTTCATTTCCTGTTGCTGCTGTGGTTGTGATAGTTGGTGTTATCGCTCTTCTCTCTGTGGCTCTGTATGTTGGTATAAAGAAACTTCGTAATAAACCAAGACCCACGACCATCAATGATTGTAAGTAAAGGTCCTTCATGTCTTCCTCTTTCTGATAAGTCAGGTCACCACAGATTTTTGAATTATTTATTTCCATTGCAGTATGCAGACCAAGAGCTGCTTAGATTACATGATGTCCATGATGTGATATGTAAACACTGTTTTCATATTTTCCAGGTAACTCTGAGGAAGCAGTTACCTACGCTGAAGTGAAAATTTGAGGCCCAACTCACAGGAAAGACTATAATGATTTTGCATAAAACCAGCTATTTTGTGATTTAATATTCTGTCATGTAATTATGTAGTATTGTAGAAAGTTAATTCTATTAATTTCCTTTTTAAGGTTGTAGAGCACTTATCAAAACACATCAATATACACTTTCCTATTTGTTTCACTGAACTGAACCAGCACAGAGACAAAATGAATATAAGAGGATAACTCTGTTTGATGGTTACCAATAAAAACTAGTTTGTTGTTACTTTAATTACTTTGTCAGTAATTCATTAATGAATAGTTAACTCATGACTGACATCTAGAGGATACACATTGTTGTTGTGGTAAGGAGTAGTGATCATTTAGAAGAAGAAGAAGAAGAAGAATTCACTCTATTGGTCATTATTGGTATTAGTCATTGATACATTTTTACATGTTATGCTTTTATCCAAAGCAACTTACAGGGAGCTAGCACTGGGTGTCTGGGCCTGGTAGCTCAATGGGTTAAGTGTCAGACTGGGATGTAGAAGGTCGCAGGTTTGAATGCCATCTGATTCCTAATCTTTCCCCTATCAGGTGTGTCCCTGAGCCAGACACCCAGCACTAACTCCCTGTAAGTTGCTTTGGATAAAAGCGTCTGCCAAGCAAAGTAAAGTGTCTCGCTCAGGAACACACCTGGTATGGTGGATAGGCTGGGTAACTCAGAGCCAACGTTCATTTAACAAACATTACACTATGTAGAGATGCACAAAGACATCTGTCTGTGAAGCCAAAGGAAGGAAGAGACAGCTACAGGAGAAAGCTGGAGCTTAAGCTGCAGCAAAACATCACCAGCGACATGGCTTCAAGTCCACCTGCCAGGTGACGGATGGAGACGTTGAAAGAGCCAGTGAACTCAACCAGTTCTAAAACAGATTTGACAATGTCTCATGTCCAACATGACCCACGATACACACAACACCTCTCTGCCTGCCTATGCCAACGTTTCTCAAACCTCCTACAGGCTGTGACTCCACTCTCTACCTTTCTACTTCCCGCACCATGGCACTTGCTAGAGCCCCAACTCACTCCTGATCACACCTCTGACACTCTGGTACCAGCCTTCACCATCACTGAGGACCAAATGAGAAGAGAACTGCTCAGACTTCCTAAGGAGACTCAGATCCTTCAGAGTTTGCAACACCATGTTTCAGGTGGTCTATGTTCTGTAGCTCCACAGTGTGGCGGCTGAGCCGAAAAGCACCTTCAGTCACAGACTCCACTGAATGCTACAGGACACATCTGACATTAAAATATATAAAACTATCTAGTTAGAAAAAATAATTTCGTAATGTCTGGTGCATAGTAATTTCACTGGGACATTTAACAATCAGCCATAATTAGTAATATTTACTGGTGTAAGATGTTTCTACCTGCAGAAGCAGTGACTAAGTTATGTGCAACTACGCTCCAAACAGTCTTTAGTGCAGCACAAGAAGAAAAAAATACATCGGTCTGAAGCAAAGCAAACTGCAATCAGAGGACAACCACACAGACTTTCACCACAAAACAGATACAACGAAGGCAAACCCCCACTGCTAAGGTAGTGAGGGACAGTTTTAAACTCGCCAGAAATTTTTTTGATCTTTTGAGCTGTATCATTTACAGATGGACAATCTAACAACATAAGAATTGTATCAAGAATTTCCCAAATGGGATTAATAAAGTAGGAGTTAATAATAATTTAATAATTTGTTCTAATATTTGCTTGTGTTCTCCAGCTCTACTAGAGACTTCTTTTCACTGACTGTGATGACTGATGTCACAATGACGTCTGAGTCTTATTAGTTTTTTGTATACAACAAAACACGAATAAATGAACGATTAATGAATAAATAATCTCTATTGCTGTTGCTTCTCATTATCACTGGCTACTGCTTTGTATTTGGCTCCATGATGATGATTACTTCCTCTGATGTCTGTCTGTTGTATACAGGGTTTTACATAGTTTCAAAATATCAGCAGTTGTGGTGAGAAAGATGTTTAAATAAATATAGATAGAAGATAACATCTGTTTTATGTATGAAAGTGGAGCTACATTGTTTAGTTACAACTAAGTATCACAGAACATCAGTAACAGTATCGTAACACAGTGATACTGAACATTTAAAAAAAACACGTTTGTCTGTGTGATGGAACAAGATGCAAAATTCAACTCATAAGCAACAGTACAAAAAAGACAAAAAAATTCAAATATGAGCTGCAAATACTGATCAGTATAGTGGTTGGAGCTAAATACGCTACTGGACTTTAAATACAGTAACAAGTAGTTATAGGAGATGTCTGAAATATTTGCAATATGTGAAACATTATAAAATGTGAACAAATATATTTACATGGATCTGTGGCTACAGATATTCTTATTTTAATTAGCTAATATTTTCTTTAATTAATTATTTGTCTGGTTGAATGTAGCATAAATGGCTGTAACCTAACTAGTGGGATGACTTCACTTTTTAGTCCAAATCAAAAGCTGCAGTTGAATTTAATCTACTCAAAAAACAATGTGATAGTAAACAATATAAGACATTCTCAGTGAGGTGTGAGGGAGAATATGGAAGAGTAAAGTTAGATTCAAGGACTTCCTGGTCAGCCAAACACCAAACACATTTTTTAGTCTTTAACTAAAAATGGGAAAGTTTGAAATAATTATTTACTTATTTATATTCAAAAACAACTCTTTAAAACCTCCAGTCAGCTTCATAGTAGTGTTTAATGTAAACTACCAGTTTAAGTTATGTCCCCCTCTCACTTAATGGTCGGGTTCGAGTCTCTGAGGAAGCCATGTACATCAAGGAGGAGGCGTGAGCAAAAAAGTTTGTCTTAACTCCAAGCGCTTCGACATGAAAGGTCATATCCCAGACGTATGGAACATGTGACAGGGTAGAGAGACATTCGGTTCACTCTGAGGACTGGGGTTACAGCGCAACCTTAGCGTTTCTTTGGGGCTGGTAGGAGTTTTAAATGCAGACGTGTGGTTGCCACAGTGAAGGAAAGAAAAAAATAAATTGTGGTTTTAACTACCAGTTTGACTCATGGTTAATTTTACATTAATTGTGTTGCATGTGAGAATGGTTGGTGATGCAGTGGTGTCTAAGTATTATGTAGGACATGGTTTCATAATGATCTATAATTAATAAAGTTTACTCAAAAGACGAAATGTATCTACATCATGTGTCACACAGGTTTACAACATGATTAATAGTTTTTATATTGACTGCACCCTGCAGCTTTTACTCTAAGAACAAAAGTTCAACATTTAAACACAGAGCTGAAAGTAACTAAATACAATTACACTATTAGAATATTTCCATTCTATGTTGCTTATTCAAAATTAGAGGAAATCTACCACTGACAGGGAATTAATAACCAATTTGAATTTATAAGACTAAACAGCAGTTTTCATATTGACATTTACACAAAAATCTACCATTTCACTAACCACACACGGTGTCGTCAGGGTTACCAACAATATGACGATCACTTCCTTGATTTTTGTCACACAGCCGGATGATAAAAAGACACAAGCATAACCGACCATCTGTCAGAGGAAAATTTAGGTTGTTTGTACACAGCCTCATAGAAAATGTGGTGAGTTAAAGTTTTATTGTAAGTAGTTAACTTATAGTTAATAATACATAAAATGTGACATTTGATTTATGTGTTACAGCAGAAAAACAATGATTTTCATGTACAGGATCATCAGCTTCCTCACAGCAGCAGCTCTGGCAAAAGGTACATTTCAGTGAACAAGAATGTTGGTATAGTTAACAGTCTGGTGTATGGACAGTACCTAATGATTCAATATTTAAAGCAGAAAAGTTTGTAATTGCATCGCTGATGTTCAAAATAAACAAGAACTAATTTAACATTTAAAATAAATCATTCACTTTTACCCCAACCTAGGGCACAAAATTATGTTGAAACCTTCTACAGAATTATTTGTGGAAACAAATAACTGTTTCTGATTTGTTTTTTTATTTATTATTTTATTTTTAGGACCTATTGAATGCAATTTCTTAGAGTCTACTGGAAGTCGGCAGTGTTTCGGTGTGGTAGGACAGCCGCTGCTTTTTCATCTCCCAAATAGGACAAATACAGAGTTCAGGCTGATAAAGGACAACAAATATCGTATTTTAAGAAAAATCAAAAACAACACAGTGACTCTGGATGAAAAATATGCAGATTCCTACAATCGGTCTGAACTCCTCACCAGTGGAACTCTCAACCTTGGTTATGCAAAGAAGAAACACTGTGGTGATTACACGCTGGAAGAATATGACTCTAATGGTACTTTACTCAAAAAAGTGAATGTTCAACTAGAAATACAAGGTAAAAAAATGTATATAATACATATGGTGTTGAATCAGCTTAGCACAAAAAGTAAGGAAATCAGTGTTTGATCAATTATTTCTTTGTTCTTCCTGGTAATACATTTAATGCCTTTGGAAAACCTGTTTAGAAATAATAAATTAAACACATATTTCCTTCCTTTTTGGGTTATTTAAATAATGGTAATCACTGATGTTATATACTTTAGTATATTTGGATTTATGTCTTTCAGCTCAAGTATCAGAACCAGTTGTGTCCCAGGCATGTTTCTCACAGGAACAGATGAAGGTCAGCTGCTCCACAGACAGTGATGGAGTAGAGTTCAGTTTGAGGTTGGACAATCAAATATTGGTACATGTGACAGACCAGAGTCAGCAGGCAGGAAACATCCAGTCACTGGCTGTTACCATCGGTTTACACCATCAGCAGACAGGTAACCTGACGTGTGCGGTGTGGAACAAGGTCAGCAGACATGAAACAACAATTCATCTGGCAGACTGTAAAGGTACATTTCATACATTTAAATTTAAATGATTGGTCCTTTTATTTACTAGAACCAGATTTGTAGACTAATTAAATATTTTTTACCACACTGGTGGATGGGTGACATCAAACTGTCTCACTGTTATGACTTTTTATGAAACATCTTTTCAATGCTAACGTGTAAACTCTAATTTCATTTGACATTTTTGTTGTTTTAGAGGTTATGTCTCCATTCCCTGTCGTGACTGTGACTGTCATAGCTGTTGTTGTCACCCTCCTTGTCCTGGTGACTCTTTGTCTTGGTATAAAAGAACTTCACGACAAACCAAGACCTGCAACAGTTGATGAGTGTAAGTAAAAATATATATATCTAATATAAGTTGTATAGATTATTAAAATGCCGTTCTATATTTAGTTCTACAAACAGTTGCTTAGAAACTACTAAAAAGGAGAAACATTTACTGTGATAGCTTGACTAAAAACACTTTTCATGTATTTTTCAGGTAACTCTGATGCTCATGTTATAAACACAGATGACGAACTAAAAACAGATGAAGAAAACCAGCCCCAACTCGCTGTGCAACATGATGTACCCTAAATTATCAAGCACCAGCTAATTTTATTAAATCTTTTCTAAATTAAAATGTGATCAGAGTTCATTGTCTTTGTGAAAACAAATTTACTTGTATTTTCCAAATGAACACAAACATGTTTTTTTTGGTGGGGAAAACATTGTGAAGAAAAACATTCATGAAGAAACTTGTCACAGTTGTCAGCTTTAAGTTGAGGTTTTATGTGATTTTGGCTTTCGGTACTTCTGTTTGATTGGTTTCAGTCTTAGCTGGTTCAATTTCCTGTTTTCTTTGGTGTTCTGCTTGTATTTAAACTACATTACCCATCATCCCCTTGTTACCCTCTGGACTTCCTGGTTTCATGGACTACAACTCCCAGCACTCTGGTTAACTCTGACCCATGCTCTAATCAACCTCATCTGTTTCAGCTGTCTCCAAGCAACCAACCTGGTCCACATCATATGAACCCTGCTCCTTCAGTGATCCTTTGTCAGATCATCACTCTGCATTCTCTGTGTGTCCTACTGTCTTCTGCCATTCAATGCCTGTGTTGCTTAGTTCTGTGTTCCTGTTTATGCACCTGCTACTCTGGGTATTCTTTGGTCGGGTTATCTGTATTCCCTTGGACTTTGTTTGGCATAGTAAGTTTTGGTTTGGACTAAGTTTTGTATTCATGGTTATTGTATTGTCATTTATCCGTCTGGTTCCGTTATTTCTGCATTTAGTCTGTTCCTGGTTCCCCATGGGTTTTAGTTAGTTTGTTTGTTACTGTTCTATGTAATTATCTTATTTCCTCTTGTATGCTTTCATGTTTATTAAATTCCTTGTTCTATTACCTCCCTAAGTTAGTGTGCATTTATGTCCTGACTCCACCCCCATCCTCACACAAATAATTTTTCACAACACTGTATATACACACAATAAAAATAAATAAAACTCAGCGGTGACATCTACAGGACACACGCTGTTCTTGCAGCTACTTATAAAAATCAACCAATGCAGTAAGGATTTCTGACCAACAGAAGGAGCCAAAATTACTTATGTCCCTCAAAACATGTGGATTTTCTAACTGGGCTTTTTCCTGGGAGTAGATCTAATAAGAGCACAGCTACAGCTGACAGGGACACGAACAAATGTAAAAGTGTCATTCCTTATGTATTAGGGGTGTCTGAAAAGCCCAGGAGCATTTTCAACAAACACAACATCCTTATTCGATTCAACCAGGCAGCACCCTGAGACAGAAACTGGTCCACCCCAAGGTTTATTTTATTCGAGTTGTATTTGCATGTGTTGTGTTATTCTGCAGTGATTTAAAATATCTTAAAAATAAACATACATATGTTACATATTGTGCTCTTTCTCCTGGTTTCCAATCAAACCATCAATTCAAGGTCAAAAAAGAAGTTGACGGAAAATGACATTTCAAAAGCACATCAGGTTTATAATACTGGAAACATTAGTGTCAACCCTGACAGCTAGGATACAGGACCTCAGCTGAGGTGAGAGGTCAAATCTAGCATGAAGTTTCTTAGTGTTTATTGTGTTGACTGTTCTAACTTTAGACCATATAACTATAACCCAGTTTCACTAAGACACTGATACTAGGACGCCACAAACTCGAGTAGAAGAGAGGTCAGAGTGAACGATCACTATGTTCTGCACTGTAGAGGAAACCGTGAAGTGATATAACTGTTAAATCTGCCTCACTATGCTTAAACTAGTGGACATAGTGCCTATGATGAGATCCTTTATTGAATATTTAGTGGACTGGTGGAAAAGACTTCTCTCACCCAGCAGTAGTGGGAGTTCACCACATCATGGTTGGAGTTATCTAGATAAGCATAATAATAATAATGCAGTCAATACTTGTCTTTCAAACTGAACTGTGTTCATCTTCCAGTTATAGACACATGTTCTGTTCAGAAACCACATCCATGCCTATCTATCAAACCTATCTGTGGTGAGTTTATTGCCTCTGCATCACAGTGACTTCATATCCAGCTGGTAATAAAGTGGCCTAGGACTTACAGGACCCCACCAAATAATAACACAGTATCAATAAACTGCTAGACTGCCATTAATCACCACTAAAGTACTACAGTACATCAAGTACTGTATATGTATTGCACACATTTTAATTCTGAGCAAATGTTCAAACAAGAGGATGTGGGAGTAAAGTATCTATTATCATTATAATCAGTGATTACTGTTGTTCTTCTTCCTAATTTATTATTATGTGTGTGTTAATGTTTAAAACAAAGAAAAGGTGACACGACACATGACATATTATTAATCATAGTGATATTTAACATAAAGCTATGTCTGCCATTATTACAGCTCTTCGGGATGTTTGTATTTTTGTTTATTAAACATTTAAATTGTGATATGTCACTATGGTCTGAGAACAGACAACAGTGTGATTTCAAACAGAAGCTGTAACTCATGAGGTTATTTCCTTTAACAATTTTAGAAATGTACATTGTGGTAAACAATATACAGCTCTTTGGTTATAAATAACATGTGGCTACGGGTTTGAGTTTCAGATAAGCACGTCAAGTGGAGGAATAGAGCTAAAACTGCACATCACACACTACATACTGAAAGGATCGAAACTAACAGAGAAAAATGTTAATTTTAAAAACTCTTTTTTAAAAAAGCAATTTTAGGTATTGCTAACATAAATATTAAGGAGTCAATAATACATTTTATTAAGTTCTTAATTTTCTTCACAAATTTCGAAGCAGAGTGAAGATGAAGTCATTAAATAAATGAGTAATTGAATTTGAAATTACTCATATAAAGTATACTATAAACAGTAATAACGAGCTGCTAAACTGTAGCAACACACCACTAGTACAAAATATGAAATACTTCCTACATTTGAATAAATATTATACAGCATAGGCTGTGTGGCCAAATGTATTGATAATTCACAAAAATTATAATCTCATTTGTAAAAAGAGAGAAAATGATACAATCACATGTAAATGTTAATGGTCGGCAGACAGTGATAATACAATCATCATATATTATGAAGTATCTACATTGCAGATTTATTAAAACTCTCTCCCATCTTCTACCACACCTACATCGTACAGAAATACATAAATGTCAGTCTCTCTCTCTGCATTCTGTTTCCTTACTTCCAAAGCGATGACTGATGACCACAGCTAGTCTGTTTCTGTATACTTTGACTTTATGTTTCATGTCAATGAAACATAGTGCAAGTAACAGCTTCCTCAATTCTCTTCACACAAGATTAAAAAAAAAAAAAACTATACCGCCGAGCTGTCAGTGGAAAATTCACAGGTCAGACCAGAAGCCACAAAGAAGACATCCTATTGCAAAGCGGTGAGCAGCTTGTTTATTTATTTACTTTTATAAAAGTATTATTTAAAGTGTATATATAAAATAGAAATATTTTTTTTGTTTGGCTGTAGAATTAAGAAATTGTTTTTACAATAATTTTATTATGTTCTAACAGAAAATGATTATGTTCTACAAAATTATGTTCTTCACAACTCTGCCAATGACAGCTCTGGCAAAAGGTATGGTCACAAACTTTGTAGTTAACAGTTTTGGTGAATGATTTGTTGATGTAGTACTACAGCTAATATATGACATTTTATTTTTTTAATCAATTATTTGCTCCTGTAAATAACAATAATGTCAAGAACTGCGTAATTAAAATTATGTTGATTGTAAATAAGTAGAAACAGGGAACAGACATGCAGCACAAAGCTGCGTCTTTGAATAGTTGCTAAAGAGAAGCACAGAAAACAGGCATGTACAGTGGTTTATAGACTTATTCCCTGACATCTGAATATAAATCATATTAGTTCTTATTACCCTTTTGATACAGCAGTTGCATGCTGCATACATGTTAATAAAATGTTTTGATAGTATTTCCTTTTTCCTATCAGAAACTTATGAATGTAATTTATCGGAACCTCCTGGACCTCAGCTGTGTGTTGGAAAACTTGGGGCGCCGTTGATTTTTTACCTGCCCAATAGTCCAAAAATAAAGGCAAAAAAAACAAATAGTAATAGTACTGATATCATTTTATATGTAACCAATAACACAGTAGTAAACACAGATAATAAATCCAATAAACTCTTCATAAATGGAACATTTAAGCTCAGTAATGCAACAAAGAAGGACTCTGGAGAATATAAACTGGAAACATTTGGTCATAACGGTACATCACTTCACACGTACAACTTCCATCTGGAAATACAAGGTGAGATTTAAAAATTTAAATCTTTTAAAATTTAAAAATCTTTTAATATTAATGTTTAAGATCAATCTAGGTTCATAAAATAGCTTATAACAAAATAGGAAAAATGATCCACAATTTAGATGTATTTTCTATACATGCATACATTGTAAAATAAGAGGCTTAATTCTTAAAAATACAAAATAAATTGTTTATCTGAAGTCTCATAATTGTATCTTTGCAAACGGTAAATTTACAACATGATGAATAATACAGTTTTTAATTACTTTTATACCTTATTTATTTAAATAGAATAATGTTACCACATATTTTGTAGAACATTTAATGTTGACATAATAAGGTGCAAGTTTTTAAATTTGTTTATTTGCAAAACTATCCCTTCTCTATTTAATGAAAATATTATTAGCTATCCCTTAAGGGCAGTCACCCTCTCATAAAAGTGTCATAATGTAAAAATAAATGTTTTTTTTTCACTTTCACTGGATCAAATCATTTCAACAACATCAGACCTAACCATAGATATATGGTGTATTATTTCTTTAACACTTAAAACACAAAATATGGAATATTTCCCAAAAATTAGGTGCAAAAATACTGATTTTGATGCATTATTATTTCCGGAGCTATAAGTGATTATTCTAACAACTTCCACTTTTTACCCTGTGGAACCAAAACCGTCCCAAAATGTGTAATAAAATGTTTAAGGCACACTACCTTGACTTTTCTGGAGATATGAGATCAGGTAGCTCAGTGGTTAAGTTAGAGGGCTGGAATGCAGAGATAGCAGGATTGATACCCAGCTGCGGCACCCAGCCCATCTGTGGCTCCTCCCTGCTAGCCCCAAGGGAGAATGGGTCAAATGCAGAGAATAAATTTAGTTGTAACATGTAAAATATTTATTCAATGACAATAAAGGGGATTCTTCTTCTTTATTACTGCTCCTTCTATGAGCTGCAGGGCCCCTATGTGCCTGACAAGAATGCATTGCCTGGTCCCCGGTTTCAAATGAATCTTTACTACTGTAATATACTTCTCAGATATTTACTGCTCACTTTACCAATGCCAACAATATTTTCATTGTGTTGAGCTTTTATTATATACAGTGGTGTGAAAAACTATTTGCCCCCTTCCTGATTTCTTATTCTTTTGCATGTTTGTCACACTTATAGTTAAATGTGTTTGATGATCAGAAACATTTAAGAATTCAGGAATGAAATAGTTTTTCACACGTATGTAACTTTGTGTGAGCTCTGCTGTCCTATGTGGTTTAGAGGTATCATCAGACCTAAAACCAGTTTTCCCTGTATTTTGAAACGCTTTGAAAACCCTTTATTAGGTATTCATCAGAAAAATATTATAATTATCAGAATTACAGTATATAAAAAATATGTTACTATAATGAGAGTCTATGGGACCAAAAGCCTTTGGGTAAAGAGTGGGGGTATATATGCAAATCTCTCATTCTATACAAAAACAAATCCTGGCTAAGTTTTATACAAATAGCCTGTAGACTGGCGAAAATATACTAAAATAAGCAGAATGGGTTTGGTCCCCCATTCTAGGAACTGAAACACATATATACTGAGTGTAATTTACAGATCTTGTTGCAAATTTAGCATTGCATTTTGTTTTGTCTGTGTATGTAACTTCTGCAGCTCCAGTGTCACAACCAGCTGTGTCCCAGTCGTGTTTGTCATCAGAACAGATGGAGGTCAGCTGCTCCTCTGAGGGAGACGGAGTAGAGTTTACTTTGAGTTTGGACAACAACATGTTGATACAGACCAGACCTGGGAGTACCGATGAACAAGACACATGCAAGTCTTCAAATGTTACCATCAGCTTACACGGCCAGCGCACAGGAAACTTAAAGTGTCAAGTCCAAAACAATGTCAGTGGAGAAGCAGAGGTTGTTCACCTTGCAAGCTGTGGAGGTAATGTATTTAAATATATTCTCTAATTAAAATTTGCCTTAAAATAACCCTGTTTCCACTGTACTCCTGCATTTGGCGCTGTTTCTCTGTATGAAATATTTTAGTCAAAAAACAGGACCTGTGACTGTTACTGAAGGTAAGAGAAATGCATTCACCCAGACCCCATTCTGCATCAAATTTCTGCTTTCTGAGAACACATTCTACAATTTGTTTGCTGAATTATGACAAAAAACATGCAAAGTATACTTGACACTCCTCAACGTAATTTTGCAAACTATTTTATTAACCACAGAACATAAAATGTCATAGATCAATTTTGTCTGATAGATTTTAAATCTGTTTTTTTTATTTCAGATAACACTGAAGATGAAATTATCTACTCAGATGTTAGAGTCAAGTCTACACAGCCCCAACACAGATAAAAATCTACCTACTTTAGTTTTCACATACAGGGAATGTTTTTAGTGAGGAAGTGAAAATGTTCTCCTTTAACTTAGCCTTGACCTATGCCTAAACCTCACCTTATCACATCAGAGAATATTTTTTTTTTTATTTATAGTTGTTACTATAATTGATAGCTATAGGGATCATCATGTGAAATTTGATTGAAATTGCCTTGAATAATTTAGTCATAAGATTAACTAATAACTAACTAATAACTAACAATAACTAACTTAAAATAGAATTCTGAAGATGAGTATGTTTAGTACCTAGTTGTACCAGTAGGCAGCGTATTTTAAAAAGAAACAGTTTTTTTTAATGTTGGGTAATGAATCAATAAAACCGGGACTCATCTGTGAACAAAACGCCCCCTCAACGTCCCAAACGCCATCGAATGTAAGTGTTTGCCCACTCGAGTCGGTTACAATGACGGACTGCAGTCAGGTCCATTTCAGGGTGGCCTTTTATTGTGGGCAGTCTAAGGCACACCTGTGCAATATTCATGCTTTCTAATCAGCACCTTGACATGTCACACCTGTGAGGTGGGATGGATTATCTCGGCAAAGGAGAAGTGCTCACTAACACACATTAGCCCAAATTGCAAAGACAAATTAAAAATGCATGGCATTAAAGAGTTCAGGACTTAGGAGGTTAACACACTGGCACTGTCACATTTGGAAAACTGTTCGGTTATATTGTCTGCTGCAAATAAAGCTGATCTATACAGATTTCAGTACAGTCCTAAATGAAGCGGCCAGATTACTGCTAGAATGCCTATTTTAAACTAGTATTGACGAAATGCAAAATGGACTTTCCTGACCCTCAACTGAAAAAGTGGCTGAAACAAAGTTGCTAAAGAAATGTGTGCTCTTCAAAAACAAAATTATTTATGTCACAAAATTCATGATGAGTGCTAAAATAGCCTCTTAATATTGATCAAAACAATTAGGATTAGGATTTTTGACATAAGCAAGATGCCCTAGTTTAATCTGATGATTTAAGGATGTCATAGATTTTAAATATCTGTTTTACTTCTGTCTGAAGCATGCAAGAAAAAGCAAATCTAACTCAAAGAAATGATACCCTAATTTTCTGCTTAAACATCAAATCGGGGCTTCTCAAAGTCTCACATGAGCTTATTTACATACAGAAATGATTAAAGACATAGCAGAAAAAACATCATTCAATTTTAAGCAAGACTTATTTTGTTCTGCACCAAGTAAGACTTCTTAAATAAACCTATAAGCTTTTGCCAATACGTTTGCTCACCGGAGTCTTTTGTTCTATAATTATTAAATTCTGTTTTTCTATAATTATTTCCCTACATCTCCTTGAGCAAAGATTGATGTAATTATTTCTATCTTTGTCCCTTTTGTAGTGCCTGCTTGTACTTTGCACAGGTTCAGTTTCAACAAAGTGGTTTCATGTACGCCTACCACAATTTGAAACGGTCTAAGTCTTTTTATATTCTCAAAACAGGTAACAAATGGCAGCAGGTTAATTTATGTGGACAAGTGTCATCTGACTGTGTGCTTCGGTGGAAGGGCTATAATTAGAAAGTCATCTGAATAAAGTAGAAAATATTTCTTGGGGGGGGGTTGAGAATGGAAGTTGGGACTGTTCACATGTAAACTGGTTTGTAGTACAAAAGTGATACAAAAATGAAGGTTGTTAGATTACATGAATCCCTAATAGTAATGGGAAAAGCAGTCAGTACCAAAAAGCTAATTGAAGGAAAGTTGCAAGTTATGCAGTATATGTTACTGACCACAAGAGGGGGCCAAAAGCCTCACTAGTAACCAGAAATAACTGTCAAATCATTAAAAAAATAAACTGATGACAATGGCATTACATACAATCACACTATTATTATAATGAATTCCCCATAATTTGGGTGTGGAATGGAGGAAGGTGTAAGTTGTCAGAGATGTAATTGAGGAAGATTAAGATAGAATGAAATAACCACGGTGCAATACGTAAGTACTGTTCTGAACAACTATTCAGTCTTACATAATAAATACAGTACTCATAAAGGAGTACATTCCACAGTTTGTCAGAATCCTTAAAGAATCAACATTTTCAAAGGGATATTATACCACGAAATACTGTGAATGAACCTACTTATTTAGAGCCTTTTTTAAAGTAATCAGATTTTATAAAACAGCTTATAGAAATCAAAATTACACTAAGAGCAGCCTATAGATGCTTTATTCTAAATTATATTTTATCTTGGTCTCAGATTTATTTCACCCATTGAAATGCAATGTCACGCATTTGACCAGCTGATGGTGACTTTTCTAAATATGTCAAATGCTTTGAAACACTGAACCCTTTTAACACAATTGCTTCATATTGCTTCAGTGGTTCAGAAACCTTTGGTTTCTCCATCATTAGTCAGTTCCAAAGGGCAAGTTCATTCACAGAGGTCATTGATCTGGAGTCAGGTAGGCAGACAATTTGGCATGGGAATGGAGCTGGCAGACCTGCTTTTGAAGGGAGGAGAACAGGTTAGTGGAGTTGAGCTGATTGCAGGTTAATTGAACAGAGCACAGGGAGAACATTTTTGTTATTCCTTATTAAAGTCAAGTGTGCAATAGCTAAGAGGGAAGCTTCTTTTTGATAGTAAATCACATGATCAATTAGAGTAGGGCTACACAATTATTCGAAACAAATTGGCGATCGTGATCGTCAGCCTGACAGACATCAGACAGAGGAAGAAATTACACTTACACACGCATGCTATGTGTCATGTCATGTTCAGCAATGTGGAAACTCTCTCATTAGCTCTCTCCGTGGTGCTTCATTCAAAATCAAATTTCCTGGGTCAGAAGAAATGAAACCATCACATTTTCTGTCTCTCCTTGGTGCTGAAAGAGTTCAACCTTCTCTTTGTCTTTTGCATCACTTTGATTTATGTTTTCACTTAGGGTCACTCTGTTTTTTTAACATAATATACTCTCCAAGAGACAGTCAAAAAGGCAAGTAGGTGGAATGGGGTTTGGAGGAGATATAGAGCTAGAGATAGATAATAAATAGAAGGGCACCCAGTACTGAGCTCTGGGCACATCAGCAGTGACAGGAAATGTGTGAGGTTTTAGTTGTCAGTTATGAAGGGGAGCGTGAAACATGAAACATGATTTGTGTGCAGAGAGGGAGGCAGATACTCTGCTTCAGAGATTGCAGTGGGTGTAAACCATTTTGCTGAGTGGGAAAAGGAGACTGACTGGCTTGAGTTTGAGTAGAGGTTGGTATTGTAGTGGACGGCCAGATCATCAGGGGTGTTAGAGTGGAAAGTGTTTTATTTTGTGTGGAAAGAGATTTGTTTGGAAAGAGATGCGCATGTGATCAGTGTGTAAAGAAATGATTTTTGCTGTCGGAGGGAGTGACCAGAACAGCGGCCTGGTAGCTCAATGGGTTAGGCGGCAGACTGGGATGCAGAAGGTTGTGGGTTCGAACCCCGTCTGACTCCTAATCCATTCCCCACCAGGTGTGTCCCTGAGCCAGACACCCAGCGCTAGCTCCCTGTAAGTCGCTTTGGATAAAAGCGTCTGCCAAGCAAAGTAAAGTAAAGTAAAGTAAAGTAAAGAACAGCAAACCAGATCAAACCAACTGAGCCACAGGTGGATAGCTAGTGGACGGACCCAGGAGCCCAGTAGCGGAATGTTTAAGAAGTGCTGTTGTGGGGTGATACATAAAGTACTTGCTTAAGTGCGACTGTTGGGTTTTCTATATTATTCTGTATATATTTATAGAATGTGTAAGGCCTTAAACCTTACACCCCCCCGTGTGAATTCACCCATGGGGATGAATAAAGTGTCAATCTATTTAAGTGCCTTGACATGACTTACGTTGTCATTTGGCGCTTTACAAATAAAGCTGAATTGAATAATGGATTGCCGAGCACAGGCGTCACAAATACCCTTTTGATCTACATTTATAATCCAGGCCTGTGAAGATGATCAGCTGGTCTGGAGGTAGGTTAAATAGTGAATGATCTGCACTTATACACCTATGTACCAGTCTACCTAGACTGGTACTCAAAGTGCTTTGCTCTGCTTCTAAATTCACCCATTCTCACACACACACACACACACACACAAACCCATGCACAGATGGCAGACCTGTTATGCAGCTGACCTGACACACTGGGGGCAACTTGGGGTTCAGTGTCTTGTCCAAGGACACCTTGACATATGACTGGAGGAGGTGGGGAACTGAACCAATCACAGCAAGGCTAAAGTGTGTCCTGACCGCACAAAGACAAACAAATTAAAAATCTTTTTAAGGTTGTACAGGTTACTCTTAGGTATTGAGACTGTGTTGCTGAATTTTGCAGAGCCCTGATTGAAAAAATGTAAACTAGAGAAAGGGAGCTGCCCCTTGAACCCAAAATCTGAACTACTCAGAATAAAATGAGCTACAAGAAAAGTCAAAAAGTGATACACACAACCTGTTTGGTAAGGTAAAACTGCAAAAACAAGTATTATTACGTTTTTATAAACAAATTAAGATCTTAAAGATCAGTTTGCTTTTATGTAAAGTTGAATGCAATCTATAGCAAGATTATTATACAGCAAAGTTTGTGCTGGGCCTGTGAAAGTTTCTAATGTAGACCTGTGGCTATAGCTGCAACGTACAAAGTGAAAAGCTGTGGTTTGTAACTGCCGGTCTCACGCAGTGTTTAAATTTATATTACCTCTGTTGCATGCAAGACAGGTCAGTGGTGCAGATGTTTCTAGGTAATATATAGTGTCTGTTTTTTTTGATAAATACCTTGTCTGTATGTTGCAGAGAGAAACAGGAAGTGTCTAGTTCTTCATGTGTCCTTTGCTGAAATTGTTGTCAGTTCTTGTTTTAAACTCGGTGCATCCTTTATTCTTCCCTTATAAGTATGTTCTACATTAAAAACAGGAAAAGTACTGGTTTAAAAGATGTTAAGGATCAAACATTCATTTCAATAAGCTATATACATCTACAGCTAAAATAGAGACTTACACAAAGACTTTTATTAGTGTGCTTTTTGCTTTCTGTGCTGTGAAAAGAGGAGCTATGTTTTCAACAGTTGTTAGTTACAGAAGGCCAATAACAATGTATTTAGGAATAAAGCCAAATCCATTGATTTGCCTCTGACAAAGTCAGTAGATTAGCATAATGCAAAGGATCACACAAAACAGTCTCTCGTTAAAACCAAGACTGTTGTTTAGACTTCTCTGATCGATAGAGGGTCAATAAAAAGTCCAAGTGCAACTGCTGAAAAAAAAAACTGGTAAAACACTCATTGAACATCTTATTTTCTCATTCTGACTCATGTTCAGTTATATTTATTATGTTTTAATAAATATTGTACTTTTGCTTTTGTGACCATGTATTTTAATGCAGCTCTGTGTAACTGAATTAAACAAATTTTCTATGTATTTATTTTTTACTTGTTGAGGCTGATAACCCAATACTCCTTTTACAAAAAAGAGATCAAAGATTATAGTCACATTCTGTTTAAATCTTTCCATTTGTTGTAAGTCAATGTACAAAAAAAATATTCAACCCATGTAATGACTAGAAAATGTCACAAAAAGCACAAAAAGACTAAAGTAGAAAATGTTTCCATTCAACCATGATTCATGTCTATATATGTCCTTATTTGAGTGTTTCCATGTTTAGCACACTTAACATGTTTACAACCACAAAAGTCAAGAATCTTATTTTACTGCCAAGTTGTGGGCAACAATACAACAACCACTTCCTTGACTCGTATCACACAGCAATACGACAAGAAGACGAGCGTCTGTCAGTGGAAAATTCTTTGGTCATCCTGAAAGAACGAGGACTACATCGCAAGATTGTAAATGAGGTGAGTTACGGACAAGTAATTTAATTTCAATTGACTAATTAAAGTAAGGTAAAAAATATTACTGTAGTCTAGTCTCTATTAGTGGCAATATTTGGCTTTTTATGGTTTGACAGTTTCCAACCTGTACGTGCTCCTCATTGTTCATTTTTATTACAATGTCAAAATAACATCTACATGAGTTCCTTTAAAAACTCAAAAAATCCATTTTATTTATTATTTCAAATGTCGTATTGCATATGTGTTACCACAGGCAAACAATGATTTCCATCTACGTGATCATCACTGCCGTGGCATCAACAGTTTTGGCAAGAGGTACATTTAGTTGCAGGAATTAACAATAAAAAAATAATTGGTACAAAACAATGAATTCAGAATGTCTGCTAAACGTCAATGTACCATTTATATTACGTTTTATTATTACTATTACTATTTATATTTCCTCCTGAAATGAAATGCTTGACATACATATTTTGGACTAAATTTTATACTTTTTAATTGTTTTTTTTTTGTAGGGTCTACTGATTGCATGTTCTCTGAACTTACTGAAGGTCGCCAGTATTTCTTAGCACCAGGACAGCCACTGTGCTTCCATCTGCCAAATACAGATACGGAAATGACACTGGCGAAGGACAAAACAGATCTGATTTTAAAAGTCAAAAATCTGACAGTGTTTCTGAAAGGAGAATATGTAAAATTATACGGTCAGAATCAGACTAAAGTACCCAACAGTGGAGTGTTTAACCTCTGTAAAGCAGAGAAGAGACACTCTGGAAACTACACATTGGAATTATATAGATCTGATGGTACTTTATT
>JAUMHF010052475.1:0-19858 GCA_032359275.1 Microctenopoma steveboyesi
GATAAACATTGGATTCTCATACACTTTAGATTCGTCACACACAACTCAAGCAGTTCAGGGCCTTTCATTGTTTTCGTATTGATGATTGTAGCATACAGCTCATGAAAACCCAAAAGTTCTCCCCTGTTTTTATCTCCACAGATAAGACAGCCACAGCACGGCCTCTTTCCTAGGATTTGACATGATCCTGGGGCCCTGTGCATGGGAACGGATTTTCCACATATGGACGGATGTTTTTATTTTAAACGGGATACGTTACCTCGTGGCTGGGGCCCAGTGAAAAAGAACGGCACTTTTGAAACTTGAACGGCTGTCTTTGGTCTGCACGGGGATGTAAGCCCTGTTTGGGCTGTGAATACAAAAAGGGGCTCTTTTTTTTTAATCTCATTTACACAGAGGGGTTTCCACCTTGACACAGAGAGGTTTCCATTGGAGGGGTGCTTTTTTTTTGTTTTTCCTCTCAGGGCTTCCTAGAAAACCTTGTGACCAGAGATTGTGTTGTCAGGGTCAGTGCGAGTGTTTACGCAAGGGACTTGGAACCCTGTTTTATCTCCACAGATAAAACAGCTGCACGCTGCCCTCCCAACATGAGAATGTTGCAGGGGGATAACTGTTTGCAAGACCTTCAAGGTTAAAGGAGGAGCCTGAGTCTCTATATAATGTACCAAGGGAGAGGCGCTTAAATTTCATACCACAGACTGCAACAGATGCACAAGGAGTATTGTCAGTGTCAGTGTCTATTCAACAGTTTTCCTCTGAAGACAAACCTTTTTCTTTTGTCTCAATAGAGCAACAAACTATGGCGCAGTACTTCGCACATCGTCAGTGGGATAAAGAAAAGGATTCTTCAGATCAACAGAGAGATGCCATGCCTTCTGCCTTGCGCAATTTACAACAGAGAAGGCGTTATGAAATGGAGAGTAGACCTAACGCTTTCACCAGACCAAAGTCAACTTTCAATGGAGATGTGTGGCACAAACAAGGTGTTTATATAGACCGCAAGAGGAATCGTAGTCGAAGCCCAGTGTTCAACGGACAGCAAGCAAAAATGAGGTACTTCGGCAGTAGTGGAGTCAAGCAGGCCACGAGGAACGAGTGTCATCATGATGACAGAAGAGAGAATCACCGGTTGAACAACCCAGTGTTAGATGGACAACAAGCAAGAAAGAGGCACCTCTCCGGTGGTCGAGTCATGCAAGCGTCCAGGACTGAGTCTTATTGGCATGATCGAAGTGAGATCACTCAAGCGAATCCCCACCGAGTGAACAGTCAACGTGAACACCACCAGAATCGTCCCCAGGGAACCAAAGAAAGCCACGCGCGGGATCTTCGTGACACCCTAGCCCCGCGAAGCTGGCCGGGGCATAACCAGCGTGAAACGACACAAGACACCCGCGTGGTGGTTGCAGATTCCAGCCACAGCAGCAACTGGGAGTCCCGTAAAGCGAGTGAGGTTTACGGAGCCTGTAGCAACGATCCCCAGTCAAGAAACCAGCAACGCAATAGAACTAAGGAAGTGCATTTTGCAGTTTGCCCCACGAAGCCAGTCTCTAATGACAACAACATTTCGCCATCCAGCGCCTGTGCTAATAACACATCGCCCTCTAGAACCTATGGACAAGAGCAGCACCGCGAGCTCGAAGTGAGGGATCGAAGAGAGCGGGTTCATTCAGAGCCCGCTGTGAAAAAAAGAGCTTGGAGAAGTGACAGAGACATCGGAAGAGATCACGGACAACAGTCAAAGGCTGACACCACTGATGAGGATGACTGCAAAGACCACAGTGGCATTAGCAAGGACGAAGCTCATCACGAAGTAGGTGATAATGAAAACACTGATGGTAACGAGTCCGATGGCTCCTCTTGTAAGTCTAAAAGTTCAGAATCTGACAGCTCTGACTCTACCAGTTCCAGTTCCAGTTCCAGTAGCAGCTCAGGATCTCAAAGCTCGAGCACAGACAGCTCCAGTGATTCAGAAGATGATTACCGTGGAGTGTATAATAAGCTGAAGAAATATGCCAGTATAATAGCAAAGAAATGCATGAGCAAAAGGTTAAAACGCAAACGCAGGAAAATGAAACCAGCTGAAAAAGCAGTTACAGCTAGCTCATCATCTCTGGAGACAGTCTCGGGTGACAAGTCCCTGAACAAGGAAGACGACGAGAAGGCTTCAGAGCCACGCTGTGCAGAAGCGGAGGAGACTCTCACACAACAAAGTCCATCTTTTCTGACTCAGAGTGAAGAGTCAAAGCACCGCGCCTGGGAGAAGGGAGAAGCTGTGAAAGAGGAGATTGTGCCAAAAAGCATAGAAACCCAGGTTATTGTGCTGGACACTGATGATGAGGAGGAGTCTCGTGCAGAGGCAAACAGGGAAACCTTGCCAGAGCCACGTGGCACAGAAGCGGAGGACGCGCTCCCACAACAAAGCCACCTCGTGTGTGGGGACGATGAGAAGGAGATTCTCACTGAACAAACACATCACGAAGAAGAGACCCCTCTTGAGTTTTGTGAAGAGGAAGAAATGACTCTCCCTGAGATTTGTGAGGCAACAGGGGAGAATACCCAGAAGACCAAAGTGTCAGAAACGTCTGCAGCTGAAGTTGACACTGAACAAAGGAGCCTCCCTGAGATTTGCCAAAAGAACATAGGGCCAGAATGTTCTGCTGCTGAAGTTGACGCTGTTTCCAACCCTGGAAACAAAAACAAGTCTGAACCAGAGCAGGATGACGATGACATTCTCCCCACAAACAGAGACGCTGAGGAATTCAGCGAACACTGTGAAAGTGCCACGGAGGAAGAGGGTGAAGGTGACATTCTCCCCGCCAACAGATACGCGGAGGAGCTCCGCCGACACTGTGAGACTGTCACGGGGGAGAACAGATACAAGCTCAGCGAACACTGTGAAAGTGCCACGGGGGAGGAGGGTCAAGGTGACAATCTCCTTCTCCCCGCCAACAGGGACGCGGAGGAGCTCCGCCGACACTGTGAGACTGTCACGGGGGAAGAGGTTAAAGGTGACATTCTCCCAGAGAACAGATACAAGCTCAGCGAACACTGTGAAAGTGCCACCACGGGAGAGGAGGGTCAAGGTGACGCGGAGGAGCTCCGCTGTGAGAGCGCTGAAAATCTAAGACCCCCACAGGAGCAGAGAGATAACGCAGGGGCCGCTGTGCTGGAGTACCTCTGTGACTCTGAGAGTCTAACGGTGCGTGAAAGGCCAGAAAATGCAGCCGTGTCGCAGGTCAAAGGGACCCATGTGTCAGAATCCTATCTGAATGAGGTCAACGAAGCTACCCTCGGTCTGTAAGTGCAGTCATTACGGTTTGGTTGGTTTGGTTTGTAAGTCAACAACGCTACCCTTGGTTTGTAAAGTGTCTATCGCTACCCTTGCTTTGTAAGTGTCTTTGAATTTGATACATTTTAATTTACATAGTTGTTACCCGTGTTCGCATGATTCTAAAACACCATTATGTTGTTTTATTTTCATAGGTTAGAAGACAATGGCATGTTGGATGACACAGAGTACGTGAACAATTTTCAAGACCGGGAAGAGTTGCATTACAGCGAGCAGCAGGACATTCCAAATTCAAGAACGGACAACGGGAGAGGAGCAATGTTCTCAAGCATAGAAAGTGCTTACGAGCACATGTATCCAGAAGATCAAGCTGTACCTCAAGAAGCCTGCGACTCAAACGATGCACATGAAAGAGCTCACTCTTCACAATCGAGCGAACCTCAAGCACTGGAACCAACATTGTCAGCTAATGCTGACATCACCTCGCACCACAACCCTAGCCTGAACCCACTGGAAAACACATTATTGCTTTTGCAAGCTCTAATGGAACCCAGGTTTCCAGCTCTACCTCAACACCGTGCACCACAGCCTCAGCGCTGCAATGAAGCAAGCCCTCGAGAAATCCCACAGGAAAGCAGCACGGCGCCTCAGCTCTCCACTGAAGCAAGCCCTCGAGAAATCCCACAGGAAAGCAGCACGGAGCCTCAGCTGTCCACTGAAGCAAGCCCTCGAGAAATCCCACAGGAAAGCAGCACTGCGCCTCAGCTCTCCACTGAAGCAAGCCCTCGAGAAATCCCACAGGAAAGCAGCACTGCGCCTCAGCTCTCCACTGAAGCAAGCCCTCGAGAAATCCCACAGGAAAGCAGCACGGCGCCTCCACAGCCCAAGGCGGGAAAGCCAATATTTCCAACACCTCCCCAATCTCAAGTAACTGGAAAGTTACACGGGAGTGGTCCATCTCAATCTACAGCAAACGAATCTTTACTAGATATGTTACAAAGATATATCACTTGCTCAGTGTGCAAAACAAGTTTCAATAGGACCCCGATCTCAGGCGAGTATTTGATTCAGTTAAACAAACCGATTCAATGTGTATGCGGTTGTGTGCTATGCTCAATCTGCTACAAAGACAAACAGAGTTGCAGTGTGCACGGCTTAGTGTCTTATCACGGCACTGTGAACACCATTGTCAGCAACCTGGCCAACTGTTGCCACCTCGAGAAAGAAGACCAGTGGGACTTGAGGAGAAACTGCAGTGACAGTTTCAAAACCGAAGCTCAAGTTAACCACTATGTACGAGAAATCATGAACGACCAGGAAAGTCCTGATTGTGAGAAGTTGAAATCAGGTGAGTTCCTTTAAAACACTTTATCAAATTAAATGTATTCATCCTATCTTTTGTTCTTTTGTTTTGGGGGGGGATAATTCTAATCGCTTTTCGTTTTTGTTGTTGTTCCTTTTATGTCTCCCAACACAGCTTACAACCAACTCATCAGCTCTCATGACACCATGTCCTTCAAATACTGGGTTAACTCACCGTTACCAGAAAATGTGGCCCACAGATACGTATGCCTTCCTCACATTCCGGGGTTTTGGGATCACATTGTAGTGGGGACTCACCTACCTCAGAGCACAGAGAAGATGATTGTGGCTCAGGATGAATATCTACCTAAATTGTTCAATGTCACCATAGATCAGCCTTTGGGATTGCACTGGTGTTGCTTTGTGTTTGCTGATCAGGTCATATTGGCTATGTGGTGTACCACTGTGGATGAAACAAGAGGTGTTAGCGTACTACCTCTCACTCACAAAAATGTCAGACCGCTGACCTCTTCGGAAGAGTTCAGATGTATGGCGTACTGTCTTTTCAGGTGGTTCACAGTGCAGTATGGCCAAGAGCCACACAGACAAGTTAAAATTGTATTAGACTGCATGCCCTCGGAGAGCCCTAGTCTCGTACACATTCTAAGTTTGATTGCAGCCAAGTGTGGTATGAACCCGCTAGAGCTTGCGGTTACCCAAGAACGAGCGCACAATGATTTGACTTACATGTTCAACCGCAGGTACGCTGACAATCTGTTCACCTATCCTGACCTAGGAGAGGGACAGATGCTTGACATCGTGGAACAATTTACCTATTACCACAACACTTGTGCAGGGATGACGCGCGTCTACAATACAGCAGAGCACTATAAATTGCTGTGAAATGTCAAGACAAATACATGTGACACTTGTCTTGCTTACCAAAGAGCAATATAGATTATTCTAAAGTATTTAGTTTTATGTGCTAGATTATACTCACATCCTGTCTTTTTCCTTTGCATTTTGGTAAAAAAAAACAATGTATGTACAATACAGGACACTTGGAATTCCATTACAGATTCTGTTTGTTACTTGTCTTCTTTTTGTACTGTATTTTTTTGGAAGGCACAATTTGTTGTTTACAGGTTTCTGCAACATTCCTCACGATGGCTTTCTACCACACTGTGACTACATTATAATGTTTGTGTTGTTGTTTCGTTTTTCTTTTTTAACACTGTACCTTTTTGTGAAACCGAAGAAAACAAAGCACTCGCAATTATATTTTTTTACATGAAATCAATATATCCAGTTTCTTTGTTATGGGAAACATAACAAACCTCCTCATGAATTTCTACCAGACTGTGACTACATTTTATTGTTTGTTTTTTTTACACTGTAACTTTCTCTGAAACTAAAGCAAAATAAAGCACTTGCATTTATATTTTATACATGGAAACAATACACTCTTTTGGTATGGGAAAATAAAGATTGTATTAAACCGGGGTTCTGTCATTCCTTCTCCTCTGCATTTCTACAGTAACGTATACAGATTCAGCGACTCACTGGACATGAAAAAAAAGCTGGCTTTTCTAACGGTGAGCATGCATAATAGATTCCACGAACATTGTGATGTTTATGGTCCTCACATAAATCAAACGCGAGGACTTGGATTAAGCTGTTAACAGTGAACACGCGCTAGACTGTCCTTTTTTCTCTTCTTTCTTTGGAAAAATGAACATGACTAAAAGTAGAATTTACAATAACAACATGTACTAATAAAGTGATTTGTGTTTCATAGTGATATGTTTCTAGTTCTGTTCTTTCTATTGTCACCACATGAAGAGAATTGACACAGCATAATGGCTGATCATAACGATTTCTACACTAATTATTTTTGGTGGACAGGCCAAAAGGACTACTGGCTGCGAGTTATATTGATAGCTGCCCCACTGATGATTGTCTTCCAGATGGTTTTGATCACGTACAGGCTCTGGCGTAAATCCACATGGTCGTACATTTACCAGCCCTGCTCTAGCTCACAAATTGTGCAAACTCCACATTGCCATTCCAGTGTATATGAGCCCGTGTATAAAGCTACAACATGTGCTATCAAGGACACGCACAATGCAGCAGACGAGAAACACATCGTAGAGCTACAAAATGTCGTCTGAGATGCAAGGAAAAGGTATACTCTCTCACATGCCATATAATAACCATTCTGACCATTGATTATCCCACGAAGCTACTTGAAACATTATGATTCGTTCTTGTTTTTTCACAGTGCAAGACGGAGATGCGCAGAGAGGCCAAGTTGCCTAATACGAACTCGTTGCGCGTGCTGTTACGAGTCAATTGACTGGAGAAATAAAATGTCAAAAAACCATGACACAGTGTATTCCTTTTGTGTGAATATTTCTTTATTATCTCACGATTAGACCGTGGTGCAGTAAGACTTTACAGTATTGCGATTTCGTCTGCCCTTTGCACATATCACACAAACGGAGTACATGATATAAACAACAAATAACACAGTTATGATTAGGAGCAGCGTTACGCTCCACACGCACAAGCCTGGGTATTTGGGAAGCGCTTGGAAATCTGAGCGATCCTTGGTGAAATCTGTGAGATTCTTGGTCATGTTGTTCGAGCTCAGCTGTGACATGATGTGTGATCTTCAGTGACACAGAGAACGTTTAGCGAGCTCAAGTGTTTTTCTAGCAGCTTGACCTTTTGCTTCTTTCTTGGACTGCCCCGTGCCTAAAGAGAGTATAAAGAATACAGTGTTACTTTACAATTAATAGGACACTGGCAAGATATTCACAAGATCCATTCTGACACTCACCGTGACCAGTGATGACAATCAGATCTTTTCGGTTACAGCGGTCAACAAGTGACAACTCGACTTTGCAGTAACAGATATAGCGGTCCATTTTGTGGACAAGACCAGAGGTGCTGTACTGGGGCAGCGGAAATTTATGTTTCTGACACAGTTCCTAGAATGAGAAAATGCAGTAAAACAAGAGAGTTAACGCACACGCACACGGTTCTGCACTGTGTCAGTAACAGCAACAATAATCACTGCACTATTGGTCACATACTTGTAGGTCGCCGATGTAATTCTCATGAACCAGTTGAGGCGCACCTCCTTTACAGTCCTCTAGTCCTTGTTGTGAATCGTCATCATCATCATCATCATCATCATCATCATCCACACGCACACGCTCCATGTCGGCTTGGACTTGATGGAGTTGATGTTCAGCAAATTGTTTGTGTTTTTTGGGTGCTAGCGGGAAACGTTGAGCGTCTCCACGATCCTCGTCCTCCTCGTTGGTTCTACCAGCACCTATGGGAACTCCTTCATTTAACTTGAATCGAGCCATCAAATTTTTGGCAGCTTTACGTTTTGCTTCTTTCTTAGTTTTACCAGTACCCCAGGAATGAAGGTCGAGGACTTGAACCTTCACGTGGTGTGTAGCATCATGAGGTCTACCCAAGGCGCTCTCTTTGTACACAGGAGTGGAACCAACGCGCTCCGCGTAGTCTTTAAGTGCCACCATCCAGTTCCTAGCCATGTCATTCACTTGAGGATCAAGCACACTCACAAAACACACAAAAAAAAACCCCACTCTGACCATAAGTAATAGCTGTCTCCCAGTTAAATAGGAGTGTGAGTCCATAGGACTGCATTGGTCGGGTGTGTGTGTGTGTGTGTGTGTGTGTGTGTGTGTGTGTGTGTGTGTGTGGGAAGGCCCCGTTCTGAGAGAGAGACCCTGGAAGGGAGGTATTCTTTTCATGTTATGTTCATGTGGACGGGAGTATTGTCCTTGGAAGGGAGAATTTCTTTCATGGTATGTTCATTTGAACGGGGTTATTTTCCTTGGAAGGGAGGAATGGACCTTTGGATTTGCACAGTATCAGATTGTTTCCACGTTGGAGTCTGAATTTCCACATTGAAAGAGGAATCCCGCCCCAAGGAATAGGGCTTGGGGCGGGACTTTCTGCATGGTCTGACACTTAAAGAGCCCGGGACTTGTGGCAAGCCCCAGTGAGAAGAAATTCACTGAACTCAGCAACGAACGAACGGATCACCACACGGAGCACGAAGGACGCGGCTCGTCGCTCTCTGAGAAGAAATTCACTGAACTCAGCAACGAACGAACGGATCACCAAGCGGAGCACGGAGGACGCGGCTCGTCACTCTCTGTGTCAAGCTTTCTATTTTTTTTTTTGCAGCCATGGCTTACGCCACACGAAAGTTTATTGTCACACAAGAACCACAATGGTATTACAGTGGGGATCACAAGAACGTGTTCACCTGTGAGAATCCAAACGGACTTTTCGTACAGATTGCCAGCATCATGATCGAGAAACAGAGGCTCCTCTCCGAGAGAGTCAATAGTTACCAACCGAAAACCAGGAACAGGATCGTGCGGGATATGGTCGTCAGGGAGATCGAGAGCGTGAAGCAAAAACCTTCCACCTCACTGCTTCTTGCATTGATGGACCTTGTGGACATAGAAGCCGGAAACGAACTGGAATGGATGCCAAGTGAAGACAGAGCCGGGGTTAAGCAATGGCTGTTGGCGTGGGGCAACTACACACTTTTGTACATACACCATAAAGAGTCTGCGAATCCCCGGCGTCGCAAAGTGATCCCCGTGGTCACTCAGTATTCTCAAAGTCACAATCTGGCCTTCTACGACAGAACCAGATCCATGGTGGGGACCTACAAAGTGAACGTCCCAGGAGGAACTGGAAAGGCTTACTTTCTACAGCAAGTGTTATTTGCCCCTGGATACAAAAGCCTAGAACTGTTGAAACGTGTAACTGGTAACAGGTTTGAATTTTGGGACATGAGCCTCGAATTCCCAACCCACCAGCAAGCTTTGGCGCCATCTTTTAAGGAAATCCAAAGTGCTCAGCTACTGAGCGCTGAGGACAAACACAGCACCACTGTGAGTCCAACCGAAACGGATGCAGCTTCTCCCCTCTTGGAACACATAGAGCCCATGTGCTGTGTGCTCGACAAGGCTTCGGCTGGCAAGCGAAAGCGAGAAGGCAGCGTAGACCACTTTGATGAAAAACATGTGAAATACGATTTGAGTCACTTCGTGTGCGAAAAGAGCAGCGCTCGTGCCGTGTACTTCAGGCGCACTGCTCGAGTGCACGAGGGGAAGCGACTCAATTTGGTTTCGGTTGTACAATTGAGGGATGATCAAATCGGCAAGTGTGATGAACTGTACGTGTCCACCACGCTGCGTTTTTGCAGAGCTTTGAAGCTGTTTTCCGTGAGAGGGAGCGGTGTGTTACAGCAATCTTGTCTCAATACCGTGAACGAACTAGGCGACAGGAGGACTTTTCTGAGGGGACCCAAAATGCATCAGGACATACAGCTCCCTGCACTGACTGCGTTTTTCAAACGTGTCAGTCCAACTACCTGGTGTAATTACATGCCCAAGCACGTGGAGAGCACGATCGAAGACCCGATTCGAGTCGAGACCTTGGACCTGGCCATTAGATTGATGGACCATAAAATACCAGACGCGTTTGCAGTGTCAGAGCTGCTTCATTGTCCTCTCAAAAAGGTCCAGGAGTACATCGAATGTTACAAGGCCTACTCTTCAGACAGAGCTTTCCGCGCCACGGTCAACAGGGACAATGCGTATTTGTTGGAAAGTCAAATGAAGAAAGATTGGCACTCCTTGGCCGGGATCGCAACGACTTACTCTAGAAGAAGGTACCCTCACGATCCAAAGACGGTCGCAGAGTGCGAGGGAATGTTTGCTTGCGACGCAGCTCGCGACGCAGGGAAGATCCAGACAGCGTGGCTCAGGACGGTCAAGCATAAGACCAAAGAGAAGGAATTGGTTCAGCTGTACAGCGACGCAAAGGTGCTCTTCCACCGAATCCGTGTCTACCACAGTAAGCTGAAAAAAGTGGAGAGGTTAGCGGGGAGCGAATCGAGCGACGTGCACAGCCGCTCCTCGTCACCTCAGGCTGAAGGTGAGGCCGCGTCATCTCCCAAGAGTAAACCCTCTGCTTCTCCCGAAAAGTCCAAAGTGGACACGTCTGGTTCCAGACACGGTGATATTAGCACCATGATCGCGCCTGACCAAGTTCCCTTCTCGAGCTGGATCACAAACATGGCCACTCTGTTGTTGAGTGCAGCCTGGTTAAACGAGTGTGACCTGAGAAGAGAAGCAGTGTGTTGTTTCCTGGGTTTGGACAGCACTTTGCTAAAGAAAAGACACGTGCTGAGGGAATGGGTGCTGAGCAATTCCAGCGTTGTGGAACAGCTGAGGACTCACAACTTACAAGACAGCCTGAGTAAAGCTCTGATCGATTGTCTGGAATCATTGTCAAGTGAAAAGTGGCTAAGTAAAGTCGAACTGTCTTTCGGGTGCACCCCGAAACACCAAACACCGCGAACGTTCCAACGCGCTCCAGGCGGAGCCTCGGTCAGTCACGGCGCACGTACGAGTGACACAGAACTCAAGTTTACTGAGTCGGAATCGCAAACAAAACTCAAAGCTGCACGAGAGAAGTCACGCTCCTATGGAAACAGAGCTCAGTTAGGCAGCTTGAGAGAACCCGACGATCAAGGATTCTGGTTCGATGAAGCCGAGGAAGGACACGGTACCGAGACTGAAGATGTGTCTTGCGATGAGGATTCAGACTTGCTGGGAGAGGATCTAGAGCACAGCCCTGGTTACGATGACAGCGAGAGCTACGACGAGTATGATACGAGCGACCCGTTCATAGACGATCGACCCACGGAAAACCAGTACAGTGGCAGCAGCGAAGTTGAAGAGCAGGCTAAACGGACCACAAAGTGTGCCAAGAAGCGCAAGTATAAGCGCTTGGACTATTCAGACTCAGAACAAGAGGGACAGGTGAGAAGGGATGATGATGATGATGATGGTGGTGGTGGTGGTGGTGGTGGTGGTGGAAGGGCAGGGGTCGTATGTAAGCTTACATCTGACTTAGAGGAGGAGTCACCAGTCATCAGAGAAAAGAGATATAAAGTCTCAAAATGCAGCCCTAGCTCAGAAAAGAGCTCCAGTGTGCACTCGAGTAAGAGTGGCAAGAGTGAAAGGAAAAGCAGAAAGAAAAAACACAAGCGTAGCAAGGAAGATAAACGAGTGCACAAGAAAACAGCTAAACCTCATAGTACCAAGTCCAAGAAAAGATCACAGTCCCACACGTTCGAGGTGGAGCAAGTGTCAACCAAGAAATCGAGACTCCTCGGAGAACACAAAAAAGGCAAGAGGAAAGAGAAGGCACAGCGAGATTCACGGTCACCCGATCGTCGCTCCGCTTCCTCTACACGCAGCAGGTCTGATCGAAAAACGCAGGATATAAACTTCACACAGGCGGAGTGGGAGCGACGGCAAGAGGTGCAGCAAGAAAGAGCGAAACACGATCAGACTTCAACTGCTATCTCACGCTTCAAGTCAGATTTACCTAACCCTTGTAAAAGACCAAGTCAAGCTTCAGCCGAGCCAGAGTCAGAGCCAGAGCCAGAGCTAGATTCAGAGACAGAGCCAGAGTCGGATTACTCTGGTGTTTGTATGTAATTATCGCCATGTCTTCCTGTCAGAAAAGGAAACAACCTGTACCTGGACCGCAGAGTGGAGCTATGGTGAAATATCTGGAAGCACTAGCAGAAGGCGTTTCTGTGACTCAACTGAAAACCCCGTGTTCATATAAGGTGTTGTCTGCGATATATTCAGACGGTGGGACAATGAAGAAATGTGAAAGAGTCACTGTAGAAGACACTAGTGGTGTGGGAGATAAAAAATAAAGCCCTTCTTCTTGTTCCTATTATTATTCCTATTTCTTTTTCACAACAAAAAAATACATTATCATTACTAAGAAATACAAAGTGGTGTATAACCCTTACATTTGTATGTCTCTAAAATGTGTGATGCACTCGTGGCAGTGCGCCCTGCACTTCTGGAGCGTGTTTCTGTATTTGTCCTGTATGTCTCTGAAATCTGAAAATGTGTGCTGCACTTGTCTTTTTCCTTCTCCCACACTTGCTGTGTAATAAAGACCCACATCGAGTCTTCGGTTGTATGTCTTTATTTTGTGTAAAATAAAAGATTCCATAAATACACAAAGCCTTGAGTCTGTCATGAGGCCAAAGAGTTTTCCTTTAGCCACCACATGTAATTTTCAACAATGGGATGACCTGAGAGCAGCAAAGGCCTTTTTGCGCTCCCTGAACTATCAACACATGGTTTTGCAAGGCCCGGAGGATCGTTCGGAGGGGCTGTGCTGTCCTCCCCCCCTCCCCCCCTCCCCCCTGTCTGTGCGCCGAGAGGGGCCCTGACTCTCTGTCAGGAAGGAGCGGCGGGGGTGGGGGCTGGAGCGTGTTTCTGTATTTGTCCTGTGTGTTCATACAGTGTGAGGGGTGAGCAATAAGTGACTTTTTGCCATTCGCAAAAGAAAAGAAAAAGGGTTTAACTCAGCCAATTGTTTGGCTTACAAAAAGAGAACATTTTCAACCTTTTTAGAAGGGCTCAACTCCTCCCTCCCTCCCCTCCTTCTCTCTTTCAGTGGAGCACCTTGGCATGCTGTACTGGCTACTCATCACACTTTCTAAAAAAAAACACTTCGAACAAGGGATGACTCTAACACGATCTCTAACAACTCAGGTGTTGACCCAATGATAGAACTGGCCTTTCTAATTAATTTGTCGATCCTGTCTCTGTCAGCTTCAGTGATACTATTACCCCAACATTCTTAGGAGGGCTCTCCTTCTCCTTCTGATAGAATCACCTTAGTACTCTTCTCCGCTTTCAAGGTTTGAATCGTAACAGCCTTTATGAAATGAGGATTTCTTCTTGTACGCCTTGGCTTTCACAGACATGCGGGGCTGGGTTTGAACATAGAGTTGTGGACATTTCGAGGGAATGTTGTTAGTCTGCTGCAAGCGGGGCTGTTCGTCATGTTGCTCCTCATACTGTTGTGGCTTCTGCGGATAGAGCTCTTGCGGCTTAGGCTGATTGAGATCTCGTGGAGGCCATTGGTGAGCGTGAGGTGGCACGTGTTGTTGATGAAGCCCGGGTTGTGTAAGTTGAGCCTTGTGTTGAACGTGATGAACCTCGCTTAGAAGTCTTTGCGTGGTTACTGGTGGACTCGAAGGATAGTTGTTTATGGACGGAGGAGCTGAAGGATAGTTTGTTGTGCACACCTTATTCTCTAGCCAGCTGACTGGGATGTCGCGTAGGAGATGCGTGGTAGTCTTAGATTCCCCCCAGTGACTGGTGAGCCTATTACAGATCGAGCCCTGTTTAGGCCAGCAAGCACTAGGTCCCGCTGCACTTATGCAGTAGCGAAAAAGTAAATATATGTAATACCTTGAGAGTTTGCGAGTGTCAATTGTCATGGTTTCAGATATGTTAGTTTCCTTGCCATTCGCGCTTTTGCATTCCATGCGATGCAGTGATTCCAAGTCCTCTTCAGGTATGTACAAGACGTCTGCTCTTTGCCACATATCACGCAAACGCTGCAAGGTGATCTGAAGCCGGTCTCCGTCTTTGAATGCGGTATCGTGAAGCAGCCCAGTCGCGGGTGCCCCAGCCACTATCAGACATTCGAACAGTGACACTGAAGCTAGTTCAGAAAACGTGATCTCTTTTCGAGAGTACATCTTCTATTTACTGGTCGAGTGCGTTGCAGGAATCTCTGTGGTGCACGCGACGGTCCCAATGGCGCACTTGGAATATGAGAGGAGAAGTTCTGAAATCTTACTGAGACTGGTGGAACGACACAAACTGTTCCACGTGAAAACGTTGCGCTACAATGACTTGCGAGGTCTGCTTGATTGGTTAGGTGTACAACCGGACCAATTCTTCAGTTATCACGGGGAGGACACCATCTGCGTGCTCACTAGGTATATCAGGACCTTTGAACGCACTGACATAGGAGTTATGGCTATCAATGATGACGAGTGTAGTGTGGCAATCAACCAGAAAAAATACCTGGTGGTATATAATAAACATCACAGAGTGGAGAGCCGTAAGTATGACTCTATCATACTGTTTTTGGTCATAGAATGCAACCGACAAGTCCCGAGCTGTAGAGAGACCACTGAGATAATGAAGGCTACTCGGGATTTGATCGCAAGGATGAAACTGCGGGAAAATATATTCCCCACATTCGCCAGTCGACCGCAGCAGCACATGGAACCACTGCCTCACCACACGTGCCCCGTGATGGACGGCTACTTGCCTTCGAGTTATGATACCATTACACCTAGGGCGAGTCTAAACTCAGAGGACATTTTTGGACTCAAGTATGAGAATGTGGAAGTGGAACCTAAAGGCCAGGTCAATCCCTGGATCGTCTACACGAACATACCCCAGAATGTGAACCCGACATTGAACCTGGAACAGTTCATAACATCGCAGGACCAAGTGCTTGGGCGAGGAGGCTTCGGCGTCACAGTTAAGATATCGGACAAACTTGCAGCGAAAACGAATATGTTCCCAGACATCTTAAACTGGAGTAGACCTTTTATAGACGATCAGTTCAATCGATACGCACACATTGCATCCCAGGCAGAAGAGGTTATGGTTGGGGTGTCAATAAAACACCCCAACATTTTGCGTACATTTGGAGGCTATTGGTGTGACATACCTGATTACCAGTTGGGGGGCAGGGCCGTAGTTTTCATGGAACGAGCCTTGTTCTCGCTGCATGAATTCATGCATCACCTGAACAGGGAGGTGTCAGTGGTGCCAGCGGTGGAACTGGACACTCTAAGGGGATTGGAGTACCTGCGTTCGAGGTGCATTCAACACAGGGACTTTACGTGCAGAAATGTCTTGGTGTGCCATCAGCCCGATAGACAACCTTTGCCTTTCGCGTTTAAGATCAGCGACTTTGGTACGGCCTGTAACTTTTCCACTCCGGATCTGCAGCGAGGTAACCGCGTGAACATGGCACCCGAAGTGCTTTGGTGCTTGAATTCAGCCACGGGAAGCGACGTATTCAGTTGGTATTGCGTAATGTGGGAACTGCACAATGGCTCGCCTTTGATAGCTTACAAGGGGTCCGGAGTGCACAGCGGTTACTGTATGAAAACGTACGCGAGAAACCTTTCCAATTTAGTGGGGGTTTATAGCCCGAACAATGCCCGTTGCGCGTTTGAGACTGGCCACATGAAATCCTTTGAAGCTCGCACGCTGTACGAGGAACACAAGGATGCGAGACCCAGTGCGGAAGACATACACAGGAGCCTCCAAGAACTAGGCGCGGGGATAACAGACAAAACGTTCATACGCATGGGCCTGCTTTGCATTACACTATTTCCTCAAGAGAGATGGTCCCCTTCACAGTTGCTGAGCATGATTCGGTATCAGTATTTGGCAAATGATATCACCTCAGCAAACTCGCCTTGTCAAGCGATACCTGCGTGCATACGGTTAGGGGACTTTAGGACCACGGACCTCATAGTCTCCAAAGACTGCGTTCCGGATGACTTGGGTCTGATAATGCGCTTGCAAACGAACGCTAAGTCTCCTATTGTCGCAATCGAACCTAGGGCTAAAGTCTTTTACGGAGTGGACCTTCTGAGATTGGCTCCAGGTTACATACAGCCTTACGAGTGGTATCTCAAGAAAGCACAAGCGCTTGAAGACCTATATAAGCTCAAATACAAGCGGAGAGCTGAACATGCCCAGCGTGAACACAATCAGCAGAGAGGAGCGAAGGTGATTCGCTTGAACGCTGACGATCCCGGAGAGGGGCCTTCGCATTCAGTACAACGTGGGCGTATTACTGTCACCAACCAGGACGTTCAGATGCCGGTGGAACCGCAACCGCTAACACCCGTGCACGCTGTGAAAGGCCAAGGTCCCCGTGACCACGCGAGGAAAAAGGCTGACTGTGAGCCGGCCATGCGCGTGGGATCCAAGCTGCAGAATTCTGAATCCAAGCGCGAACACGATGAAACGCAGGGAGCTAGCGAAGTAGCGCGCGCTTGCAGCGAGGGGCACGATCCAATGCTTCACGCTAGCACAGACAAACTCCTCTGGTTGGGTGACCAGGGTGTTGAAGAGGAAATGGGATCGCAGCACAGTTCATCCGGTAACCCGGGACCGAGACCTGCAAACCCAGAGGGCATCGTGTTTGCACGCAAGGTCGAGGGGGAAATGGACACGAGCGTTGTGATTCTTAAAAGTCAAAGAGAGGAGGAAATCGTGTCTTTTGAAAATAAAGTGGTCCTGCTCTCGCACAGCATGACCAGCGAGCACCCATCTGTATTCGCGGGTCCCCGCGATATGTTGTACAAATGTTCTAGGAGCAAAGGACTGTACATTTATCAGTACGCTCAGTTTTTCGAGTGTAAAAAGGTCTTAGATTGGTCTCCGTCAGACTCACCCCACTCAGCGCACGCGTTTCTGCTGCAAGTCTTTTTGACGCTGCAGGTTGCCGCGAAAGCTAACGTGTTACCTGTGCGCATGACATGTAGGTACTTAGTGACAGGCAACGGAGCTGTGATGATTGACATAGTCACCTATCTGAGCAGCAACTTCACTAAACCCTCAGACTCACTGTTTGGAGATCATTGTAAAAGATTAAACCAAGTATGCAGCGAACTCACTGCGAGACACCTACCCGAATCGAATTTACACAAGTGGTTTTGTGCGTTAGGCTCCGGTGCGCGGAGCACAAACGTGCTGGACAAAGCGATCGAGTGGCTGCGCAAGGTCCATCCCCACGCGAGCGAACGCGCAAACCCTACTCTGCTGTCTCTGGCCAATAACTGCTTCACCTTTAAAGCGTACCTGTCCGAAATACCCAACTGGGTAACGCGTGCGGGGTGCGACCTAAGCGAACGCACTGAATGCAACGGGAAACTCTTGGTTTACGGAAGTCCCAAGGTTTTCACGGGGAACCAATCTGCAGAAAACCTGGGCTCCACCAAGCTCGAAGCGTTGGTCAGGAATATAGTCATGAGACTCAAAGTTAAGATATTCGGATCCTCGCTTGTTACAGTGACAGCGCTCGATTGCACGCAAGGTTTGACCAAGGTGACCTTAGATAATGCCACACTAGCCAGTGTCCCCAGCATCGCTAAACTGGACCGCTTGAGATTGAACACGGACGATCAAGGCTGTTGTTACACGCACGACGCAGTTTCCGGCACTCGCTCCAAATGGGCTCCTGTCATAATGTTCACCAAGCTCATGAGACGCGGCCCCGTTCAAGAACTCAATGTTAAACAATACAGGATGGTCGTCCTGATCACCACGCTCCGCCCCCGCGGTGCAGTACACTCTCTTAAAGAACTGTTCAGAGGCGTTTCTCTGCTGTCCACCGTGGAGTATTGACACAATCGTGTATCGCTGAGTTAGATCTCTGAGGAAAAGCTTGGGTCTGAGTTAGCTCAGCATGCGCGAATTGCTCAACTGTGGATTCCATCGCGGAATCAATGCGGTGGTCCGCTGTGTCAGTGTCACGAGCGAGCTACAAGAATTTACTAGCCACTGTTGGCAAGAGGCTGGTGACGAGGGGTCCAAAAGCGTTACCGTTGCGCTGAGAGATCTCCTTAACGAAATGACCCAACAACAGTGGGGCTGGCCATGCGATCCGAGTCCTCTTATCGCTTCGCTGAACGCGTACAACGGAGTTACCTATGATGACCAAGAACAAGACAGAGACCTCTTCAGAGGCAAGCGACATTTTAACGTGCAGCAAGAAGACGCCGACTTCATATTTCAGTGCATTCTAAACGCACTAGCGAACGAAGGAGACCCCAAAGCCAAGAAGGCCTCGCGCATGTGGGACATAGAGAAACAACACTCGATCAAGTGTCTCAGCTGCTACTGTGATCAACAAGTCACGTCCGATAGGTGCAACAACATCAACGTTGACATGGATAAAGACACGAGCAAGGACCTACAGGAGTACATAAATCAGTATTCAGAATCGTTCACGGTGCCCGATCATTACTGCGAAAACTGTGGAGCTACCACAGGACTGCGAGTCACCACTGTGGTTTCGCGTTTACCTCCCTTAGTGTGTGTGAGGCTTTGTCGTGTGAAAAACATAGGACGAGACAATGCGAATATAGTTAAAATTGAAACTCCGTTCAGTTTTCCACAAAATCTCGATCTGAGCCCTCTGTTAACAGAACCGACAGGAGGACAAGGACCCGACGACGAAGTCCTTTATGAATTGTATGGAGTGGTTGCACATATGGGCTCTGTCTCAGATGGACATTACATAGCCTACGTGCAAGACGATAAAGAGTGGTATCTAGACACCAATAGTCACATAATGCCCTGTTCGTGGGAGTGCGTGCAGAGAACCTATCACAAAAGATCTCCTTTCTGTGCTGTGGCCCACATGTTGATGTATAGAAAGAAAGTGGCCGATTTCAGCGCTGTCTAGATATTAGGTTATGTGTTGGATTGCCATTTACTGATTTTCCACAGCCTCAGAATGTGAACTTTATATTAATATTTCACTGTATGTATAAAGAAGGCTAGTACCTAACCACTGTGTTACGTACATGATATAGTCAAGAACCTGTGTATTTATGAAATCCTTTTTAAAATAAAACAATACAATTGATAACTCCTTTTGAGTCTTTATTACACACCACGAAAGAGAGAAGAAAAGAAAGAGATGTTACAACACCTGGTACCGTACACAATCAAGAGACATACATCACTCTGTATTTTGTAGCAAAGACAATAATAGAAAAAGTAAGACCGAGAAAAAGAGCTTTATCTTCTTTCCCACACCACTAGTACCGTGATATATTCGAGGATCTGTGTGTTTATAAAGTCTGTGACACTATGTGACAATTCATACTGACTACTGAAATCCAATAGAAAGATTGTGCTTAATTGTGTAAGCTGTGCGGAACACTGTACACCACAGCAGCAGTGGAAACCGTCAGTACCCGTGCCCAAATGAAGCCTTCATAAGCCACATAAGCCTACACTTATGTGCTGATGATTGTTTGCCATGTCAGTGACACTGACTTAAACAGAAATCAGATTTTATATGAAGTACCACATACACACTCCAGTGCAGTAAACATAGTATGGCCCCTTAGTGCCTTGTGTGAATTGCAAGTCCGTTTTTAAAACACCCCCCCAGTGTATGTAACATATATTACACATTTAAAGAAAATCGGTCACTGGCAATGCGCGACCGTTAACCCTTGTGTTACCCCCCAAGTCCGAGTGGTCACCACACTACACAAACCTGCCGTGCTCCGCCTATACGGACGGGTGG
>JAUMHF010052476.1:0-19783 GCA_032359275.1 Microctenopoma steveboyesi
TGTTACTGGTGTTCAGTGTTCATTGGTGTTTATTTCATTAAAACCTCATAAATTTGAGTTCGTGTCTGAGTGCTCTTCGGTCTTCATTACAAATCCTTACAGGTATGGGGGATGGGCTGGGTGCCTCAGCGGGGTTCCTGCTTCCCAGCCCTCTGCCTTAACCACTCTGCTACCAGGCCGCCTGGTAATAATAATAAGGTTCTATGAGGTATTTAGGATATGTTGGGGCCTGATCATTTAGTCCTTTATATGTGAGGAGAATAGTTTCATTCTCTATTATAGATTTAAGAGGGAGCCAATGAAGAGAAGCTAATATAGGGGAAATATGATCTCTCTTGTTAAGTCCTGACAAAACTCTGGCTGCTGCATTCTGGAATAACTGGAGGGTTTTTATTGAGTTATAGGGACATCCTATCAGTAATGAATTACAGTAGTCTAGTCTAAAGGCAACAAATGCATGGACTAGTATTCCCCTATTGCGGCTAATCTCTATATGAAAAAGGTAGAAAGCAGAGCCCTGAGTTCGTTTCCAGGGATTACACCCAGCCACTGGTTCAGGTATGTCGATGACACCTGGGACAAGATTAAAACACAGGAGGTGGAAAAAATTCACCAAACACATCAAATTTACCCGAGAGGATGTCACAGGCAACAGCCTGGCCTTCCTGGACTGTGCAGTACAAATTGAGGACGACAGGAGCCTCAACATTGGAGTGTACAGTAAACCTACACACATAGATCAGTATGTGCTGTTTGACTCTCACCACCCTCTGGAACACAAACTGGGAGTAATTAGAACCCTACACCTCATCAGGACAGGACTCAGGAGTTCACCTACACCTGAAAGACAAAGGCTGCTCGTTTGAGGACAATGAAGTCAGGATCCTAGACCGGGAAACTGATTGGTTTAAACGAGGTGTGAAAGAGGCAGTTTACTGCAAGATTGAATGACCCTCGTTAAACAGGGGTGGTGGCCTCAGGTATAATCTATCACCCACTTACAATGCCGTTATCTCAACAATACCCAGTAGGCTTAAAAGTTGTTTACACTCTGGCTCAGGTGGTCACATTAACATATGTGAAAGCCAGAGGGGAGGACAATCCATAGGTGAACACCAATCACCAACCTGAGGGTTCCATAGGGTTTATAAACCTGCTACTCACACCAGTCTGTCAGACTTGAAAGCCCTCTGGAATGCAAGGGTGAAACGTCGTCAAGAAACCTAACAAGTCCAGTTGTTATTGGATAAACCTTTTTTGAGATAACCATGACCTGGATGACTGAGAACCTTCACAGATATTTATCCACACAAAAGTTAATGTACTCTGTGACAATGCCTGTCAGTGAGTCAATGTCTCCTCTATGATGATCAGAGAACACATGTCAGAAATGGGAGGTGGACCCAAGAGAACACAAACACTGAACTGAACTGAAGAACTAATATAATTTAATAAACACATATATCATATAAACACATATCATATCAACACAAACAGAAAGTCACTCGTAACTGAGGCGATCAACTCAACGTGATGTCAAACGAGCAAAACAACCAATATTCACAGAAAAGACTTGTGCAAAAACTAACTAAGGATCACTCCAAAGGAGGCAGTAAATACACAGCAGTTAAATAAACACTAAAGAGCTGGTCAAATGGCACACAACGACTAACGACCAGCAAACTAAAATAGAAAATACAAAACCCTAGAGATCATAACACGTACACAAAGAAGGCTAAACTACTACTACTTAACTATGACATTCACTACAAACATGACCAATCTAAATACACACTATAGCAAGGGGAGAAGCAGGAATAGAAGAAAAGGGGGACAGGAGGGAAGACAAATTGCCCAACAAGACAAGTGACAAAACAAGACCAACCTAGAGTGGAGACGACGATGTAGCAGGATGCAGCAGGAACGAGTAACATAAAAACCAAACAGACCAGAATCACACAGCTAGATACACAGCTTACACAAACCTAGAGAAAACACATAACTCAGCAACCAAAGACAGACTGAGGGGAGAATATAAAGGAGAGGGAGGAAAAGTAGTGGCAGTGGCGGAAACAGGTGAGGACAGAGGCTGGGGGTGAGGCCGTGGCAAGGAGAGCAGCAAGAGGTCAGGGGGAGAGTGAGAGAGAGAAACACACAACACACATACAACCAAGACCAGCCCCGAGACTGAATCATGACATGGCCTCCTGACCACTTACTAACAGTCCTTATGGTCACTGTCTGCTGCTGAACAATAGGAGAATAGTTGGGGGCAAGGCAAATCAAATTATTGTCTGAGCCAAGGGGGGGCAGAGCAGTGGAGGTGTATGCATCCTTCACGTTTGCATACAATTAATCCAAAGTCTTATTGTCTTTGGTGGTTGATGAACTTGTAGAGTTGCCAGAAGGTTGGAAAGAGACGCATCTCTGTGACTCCACGAATCAAAAAACTGTTAAAACACATGAAAAAACAAGAAAAATATACAAATGCAATGAAATAGAATAGAAACTACAAATCTAACCGGCACTACTGCAACAAGCAGCCACCTGAGGCGTCACTATGTGTAGTATTGTGATTCTAAGGGTGATTCTATAATAAACTTGACACCAGATTCATTAGAGACTGAGAAAAAGTATTAGGAGGATAATATAGGCCACACTACAGTTTGAGGCACATCCACTACTGTATGCTTTTAATATTTTGAAGGGTGATGAATGACCAGTTCAGGATGCCAATGTGCTCTACTCTGCTTTAGTTTTTGTAGTTTAAAATTGCAGCTTGAGACTCCTGTTAAGTGTTTTTTAAATTAATTTCCTTTGGGGGATTAATAAACTTAGCACTTAACATATGAATGTTCTGTTTGTTTAAAACTCCAGTTGCTGTGATTGTTACTTTAGATTTCGAAAATTGTAAGTAAGGAAGTCACTATCTGACACTCTTCTTCACAGGGTGACAAAGGAGACCAGGGAGACAAGGTAAGATGAAACAGCACTATGAAAGAGTTTAAAAGGGGTCAATATGCTTTGTTTTTAGTATGTTTAATAAAATGTGGCATCAGGAAGGGCATTTGGTAAATGCCATAAAAAACTTTTTGTCAAAACTGGCATAATTTACACTGGTCAACAGCACTAGAGTTAACTGCTCTGGAAACACATTACCTCTGCATGAACAAGCAAACCAGCGAGAGATAGATTTCAACAACAAACTAGGGCTGAGTGCAGTTCTAAAAAGGGGCCAAACGAATCTTGTGCACATTACCCTGTACTGCTCAAAATCCCTTATAAATCATACATCAAAAAAGATTACAAGAAAACAAGGGAGGACAGGCATATTATAAAAAGTAAATATAACTAGAACTAGCTGTCAGGTGTGCTCAAGACATAGACTCAAAGTACAAATTTTAAGCCCCTGATGCATGTGAGGTTGACGCAGTACAGGTGCACAGCAACAGGTTAAGCTAAAAGTAGAATCCTATGTGTCTGTGTGCGTGGTAAAAACTGAAAAAAAACCCAATACAAATCAGTCTTTGTCACTTCAACAGGTTTCGAACACAGTAAATAGCAGTACAGTTATATTGGTGTTCTAAACCACAGTACAAACCCATAATACAAAACTAAACACAGCCAACAACAAATCACATCAAACCTTCTGTGCAGCAGACGAAGCACTGGGCAGGTTGGAAGGACCAGCAACCACAGCTTCATGGTCAAGGATACCTCGATCAGATAGACAGAGAGAGATAAAGAGAGAGAGAGCACAACTAGGGGAGACAGAAGACATAATGTTAACAACATGTAATGATGTCATGGTTGTTGTATTGATGTTATATAAACGTATACGAAAATATTGTAGAAATCCCAACAATCCCACTCAAGTAATCACTAGGCAAAAATGGAGAGAAAAAAAAACAGTAACGGAAGAAATGTCATGCCAAACTAGACACAAGTCTTTGTTAATAAATGGAAGTAACAAAACGCCTATACTAGGAGGAGCAGGTAGAACTTACAATCCCATTCAAATATGGGGCTGGCTCTACTATGTTGTGCCATGCGTGTACAGAGCTGCTGTTTAGTTTCTCCTATGTACATATATGTACATTCCTCACTGCATTGGACAACATGCTGCAATCACTACCCCAAGATGTTTTATTATTTGCATTATAGGGTGACACAGGCCCAACGGGAGTACCTGGAAAGGGTGAAATCTACAACAATGAAAATGTATGTCATTCTTAAATTGTTTATATTGATATATAGAGAAACTAAAGAATTGTAAGTATTTCTAACTTCTGGAATTCCTCAACAGGATATTCTCAACATACCCCTTATGGTAAATACTTTTTTATGCTTGTTATTTCATATTTCTTATGCTCAAAATTGTTTTCATGGTATAATCACTTCCCCTCCTAGGGTCCCCCTGGACCTCCAGGCCCCGCTGGATTCCCAGGTGCCAAGGTAAGAGACATTTTAGAGTGACACCTAATACTGTCACACTATTTCATTGCACTGCCTGTTCTACACCACAGAGTCATCATCATGTTCCAAGATGGCGGCACACACAGACACAGCGGCTGATGGCTCTCCTTTTCAGTGTTCGTTTTTGTTCTTGTTTTTGTATTTTTTTCTTGCTTTTGTTTATCGAATATTTGTCCTCACCAAAGCAGCCACTTTATACCTCATTGTACTTGTGTGTAGTAACAATAAAAGGCCTTCTATTTTATTCTATCAGGGATCAAGATGGCGCCGCAGATGGCTGCCTTGGCTCCAGGACTTTTCCCTTTCTGTCTTGTTTTTTCTACTTCATGTTTTTTGTTGTATGTTGTAATCCTATTATGTATAGCAGAGCAAATTTGCTTAGTATTGAACAATCGACTCCAGTACTTTTTTCTCCACTTTTCATCGATACTGGCAAATATTTTGAGGCCCTGATTGAGGGAAGCAGCAGTTGTCAATGGGACATAAAGAAGATGCAGACGGAGGAGCGCGCAGCTGTGCTTGTTAATTGGATTGCACAATTCTCTTTGTTTAATTTACCTGGCCAATTTCTGTTCCCTTCTAACAAAATGGACGAGCTGCACCTCCTGAATGAGACTTTTCACGATCTGCCGCTGTCTGCTTCAGTGAAAATCTGGCTTAGTGATTCCACACCTGACAGCATACTGGGACTACCTGGCTCTCGTCTTCACTGTGTGGACTGTATAACAGAGCTGTCGGGAAAAATGAGAGGTGGAGGAATCTGCTTTTATGTCAATGAAGGTTGGTGCACTGATGTCACAGTGTTAGACAGATACTGCAGCCCAGACTTAGTAAACTTTATTTATATATAACTTTATAACTTTAGACCGTTTTATTCACCGCGTGAGTTCTCCTCCTATGTGCCGATGAGTTTACATCCCACCGCAGGCCTGCAGAGAAGCTGCAGCAATTAGTGGACCATATAACTGGCTTGGAACAAAAATATCCATTATCCAATGTCATTTTTCATAGCTCTCTGGTATTTTAACAAAGCTGATCTGAGCCACGAGATGCCCAAATATTGACTGCACATAAATTGTAAATACATTAGATCACTGTTACACTGTGTCTAAGGATACATATTGTTCTGTCCTTTGCACAACTTTAGGACATGCTCCATCTAATCCTTGCAAAACCTACCTACAGGCAAAGATTTACATTTTTAAAACCTGTAGTTAAATATGTTAAAAGATGGAGGACCAATGAGGCAAAACAAGAGTTGCTTACTTTGACTGTACTGATTGGAGTGTATTTGATGATGAATTGAGGATGATGCTGACAATTTGGACGATCTGACTGATACTGTGACATCATACATCAGTTTTTGTGAAGATGTGTGTGCCCACCAAGACATATTGCACATTCAATAATAACAAGCCCTGGTTTACAACTAAACTGAGACAGCTCCCCCAGGTCAAGGAGGATAAAAAGTGGAGAGTCTTCTGTATAAACAGGCCAGAAACCAACTGACAAATGAGATTAAAAGGCAAAAAGACAATACTCTGAGAAGTTAAAAAACAATTCTCAGCCAATCACCCTGTGTCAGCTTGGTGAGGCCTACAGGACATTACAAATTACAGGAGACCCACTCCCCCTGACCTCTCCACTCAACTCTCCCTCCTCTTCCTACTCCTCCTCCACTGCCCTTAGGATATCTGAAGAGGACATTTTTTCCACTGACAAAAAACAAGTAAGCCCCTCCTGCCTAAAAGTCTGTGCTGAACAACTGGCCCCTGTAGAACCCCTGCATTTCGCCTACAGGGCAAACAGGTCTGTGGAGGATGCGGGCAACATGGGACTACATTACATCCAGGAACACTATGCCAGAGATCTGTTTGTGGACTTCCCATCGGCTTTCAACACCCCTAAGACACTTTCCTCCAAACTGTCCTAGCTCTCTGTTACCCCGTTCACCAGTGGATCGTCAGTGGATCTACAACTTCCTGACCAACAGGTCACAACAAGTGAACATGGTAATAGTGACACGTCACATTAGCACTGGTGCCCCACAAGGCTGTGTCTTCTCCCCCTTCTCGACGGCCTGGTTGCTTAGTGGTGAAGGCAGAGGGCTGGGATGCAAAGATAGCAAGATTGATTCCTAGCTGCGGCACCCAGCCCATCACCCATACCAGGTGTGTCCCTGAACGGGACAATCTGCACTAGCTCCCTGAGTGCCGCCTTGCCAGGCCAAGGGGAGATGGGTTAAATGCAGAAGACAAATTTCATTGTAACATGTAAAAATGTATTCAATGACAAAAAGGGGATTCTTCTTCTTCTACTCTTCTCCTTGTATACAAATGACTTAACCCTTCTGGTACCCAGGTGTAAAGCTTCTGAATTACGCAAACAACACCACTGTCATCAATCTCATTTGAGATGGTGATAAATCTGTGTACAGACAAGATGTTGAACAGCTGGCACTCTGGTGCAGTCACAACAGCCTGGAGCTGAAAACCCTTAAAAATGTGGAGATGATAGTAGGCTTCAGACAACAACCCTCTGTTCCACCCCCTCAACATACTCAGCTCCCCTGTGTCAGTGGCTGAAATGCAAATTCGTGGGATTCACCATCTCCTATGACTTGAGGTGGAAGAACAACAACAGCTCAAACTCCTCAACCGCAACTTTTTCCTAAATATCCTGGACACTACATTAACATTTATTCCAATAACCTTACCTATTCTTCTCTATTTTTCGTCCACTTCCGACTTCTGGTTACAAAGTCATTCTGTGTTCCAAATTCATTTACTCTCACTTAGTAACATAAATATTACATTTTAGAACTTTAGAGCATTCTCTGGGGTCCTGCCTTTGTCTTGGTACCAAGATAGCTTAAATAAACCCTATAGTTCCTGAGATATATTCAATTCATTTTTGGTACGTCTTTTTCAAGCATTTCCTATAAAATGGTCTAGGGTTCAACAGGTTAAGTTAGCTTGCAGCCAAACTACACACTACTGCTGGTAGTGCTGTTGATGCACTGACAGTGCATGAAGATCAGTAACCCTTTTATTGGAAGCTAGCACTAATATGAGGGCTGGTCTCAAACAGATCAGTAACAAATCAGGTGATGTTGCCCCACAGATTTGGATTCCACAAGATTCTGCAGAAAGGGTACAGTTGTTGCCAAAGTGGGCCTACTTGTGCAGATAACTAAACAATTCACAGATCTGGAGGAAAAAACATAGCTGTCAGCTAAGGCATAATGAAAGGAAAGGCATACCCTATTGTGAGATGCTAATCAAATGGGGGTGTTGCATACTTTGCTTTCTTGGTTAACCAACCTTGGTATGATTTCAGGGAGAAGTGGGTCTACCAGGTGCTCCAGGACTGGATGGTGAGAAGGTAATACTTCAGTACTCCTTATTAGTTAAATTTTAGCAGTTAAATTGTTTTTTTTATCATTATAGACTTTTTAAAATAAAGAAATTATGGCTTTCATTTGTTCAAGCTAACTTTGTTTTCAGGGGCCCAGAGGACAGCCTGGAGAGCCTGGTGCTAAAGGTCCCATTGGCCCTGAAGGTCCAAGAGGGGAGAGTGGTGTAATTGGATTTCCGGGACCTAAGGGAGACAAGGGAGACATTGGTCCATCTAGGTCATCTGTGAGTAAACACCATTTCACATCACTACCTATTATAGTGTGTCCTGATCATAGTCCAATCTGTTGTTAACTAGGGGGAAGGAAGGTGGTAAAAGTGGTATGCAGGCTCCCTCTAGTGGCACCCAGGAACAACTGAGAATTTTTGACAAAAATTAAATATTAACATCAATGACATAATGCTGCTATAGTTTACAGGTGAACTGTCTTCGCTCACTGGACAACATCAGACTTTTATACAATTTACATGTCCAAAAACAGCATTATAGTCATAACAGGGCTCAGACTGGTTTTACGTATGTTCACAGAGAGAGAAACAGGCTCACGGACTGACTGCTGAATCTGAAGCATGTAATACTAAATGTGTCATACAGCTGTTTGATGCTCAGTGTGTTCCTCTGTGGAAGCTAAAATAAAGCCAGGGAGACATCTTAGTTCCCAGGTAAACTGTTTCCGTTTTTCTGTGACAACATCTGATCATCAGGACTTCACTTTAGGAATGGACTTTACATCTCTATTAACATTATTAACAACCCAGCATCATAATCTCCCCGGATGTTTTTACACAGTCTCATGGACAGACACACCCTCATAGACGTTGCTGATAGTGGTGGGCGTATCGCTACAAAGTATCAATAGGTATCAATATCTTCTACTTTTGCGACCGTTCCATCAGAAATGAAAGAATAAGAAGAATCCGCTTTATTGTCATTGAATATAGCACAGTGTCTCGCTCAGGGACACACCTGGTATTGGGGATGGGCTGGGTACTGGAGCTGGGAATCGATCCTTCTATTTCTGTATGCTAGCCCTCTGCCTTAACCACTAAGCTACCCTACTAGTCTGCTGCCAAACTTCTCGATACAAATACCACTCTTCTTCGCGTCAACATGACTGAGCAGACACATGCAGGCTGTAGTAAATGATGACACAGAGAAACTAATCAATTTTTTGGTGATAGACAGGTGACTATGGTGTGGGACTTCCTGCATCTCCGTCATAAACAGTAAACAGCATCGCTTTGCATTATAGTAGTAGGAGGTCATTCATTCAAGAGCTATGTAAGTACCACATAACAATTTGTCTTGTTTAAAAACGCGATTGGATCAGTTTAATTGGATGCAAGCTTAATAATTAGGAGACTGGGTTAGAAAAAATATGCACAAGAGAACAGTAGCTAGAAAATAAACAAAGAGAGGAGAAGGGAATCTCTCAGAGAGACCCCTGTTTTACAGAGTCTGACAACTCCTGCTGGAAAATGCCCCCCATCTCCCACTAGGAGAGTGTCACATCCATTAAACTTACACCACTAACCAGCATCAGTCCTACAACTTCACTGTCAAAATGATTAAATTCTTGGGCAAACTCAAACTGTATTTTTAGGGGAGTGCATTTTCTGGCACGCAGTCTGTCATTAAATGAATAAATATTTTTTTATTATAAATTCCAATTTCCACAGAGCTGTACAGCTGTGTGCACTACTTCACCTGTTTGATTTTATGTTTGTATACGTACGGTCACATGTACAAAAGAAGCCTCCCGGATATCGCTGAATTCTGTTGGTTGATAAGGATGTAAATCACACATTTGTAAATCCAGTGTGAGCTAATGGGTGAACTCACAAAATCTTTGCCTCCTGCACATACGCAACGTTAATAGCAGTGGTAAGATGGGGTCATCGTTGCTTAGAAAAAAAAGTTGCTTAAGTAAATGTAATGGAGTTACTTCCTCCCTCTGGTCATAATAGTGGCACTTTTTTATGGTGTTCGCCAGTTTGAAAAGTTTGAGAACCATTGCTCTAAACTGCAATATAATTATTAAAAAATAATAATTAAATGGCAAAAAAGGAGAAACTGATAATTTTGCAGTGGTCTCTTTTTTAAGTTAAGTTTAGTGTAGGAAGAAAAATATGTAATAATCCTGCTTTATGCTATGTATGCTTTGATTGTAACATAAGGATTAAGTAATTAGTTCAAATGGAATTCTCTGCCATTATTGCTGTCTATGTATACCTTTTCCTTCTGAATGATTTACATTGCCCTATTGGTGAAAAGATCACTACAACTTGACAGGGATAGTTAAAAAACAAGCAGATCCTTAAGATCTGGAATTTCACATCCCAGTGTTACGTTGTTTTCATAATATTTTGTCCTTCTGTGTTTTGCCACCTTTGATGTCAGGGTCTTAAAGGTGAGCCTGGAGAAGGATGGACAGAATTGGTAAGGGTCAGCCATATGTTAGGCAAATTAACTTAAATAAATCAGATATGTTTGAGAAAAGTTTTTATATTACATTGTCTGTGTAATTGTGTATTTAGACCCATGGTCCGCCAGGGCCACCAGGACCTCCAGGACCTCCAGGACCAGTTGGCCCTGCAGTAAGTTATATATGTCATAACCTTTCAATCTCAAGGCTAGCTCTTACGTAATTTCTAGATTTTCGTTCTTTGTGTTAATCAAAATTACCCTTGTAAACTGGCAACAATGGGTATTGACTGTGCCAGTAAACCCTTTTTGTCTTATTCAGGGACCTCAAGGACCTTCAGGACCCAAGGTGAGATAATTTACACAAATAGTTGCATCTACAGTAATTTTTTTCCATCTTTAAAATGTATAATATGTTATTTTGTTTTAACCATTTTTCAGGGTGAGGCAGGCACAGGAATCAGAGGAGAAAAGGGTGCAACAGGTCAGAGGGGTGACAAAGGAGACAGAGGCCATCTTGGACTTCCTGTAAGTTCATAGTTTAGTATAAATTGAGTTTGGAATAGTTTGAATTCCAACTGATATACTAATACAATTCCTAAAGGAATTGAAATTTCTTTAGGAATTATATTATATCATATTATGAGATATGATAATCTGGATGACTGAGAATCTTCACAAACATTATGTTGTTGTATCTTTTCAACCCGTCCTTGGGTCTTAAAATCAGGAAAACCTCACTGGATTTGGGTATCTTGGTGGTCAAAGGTTAAGGACATGTCTCTCCCATTTTTGTGAGAATTACATATTGTCTGTAAAAATCTTTAGTCATCCAGGTTATGGTTCTGTGGTGAAACATTATCTTTTCAAGTCATGTTGCCACCAAACAGTATTTTTGGGATACATTACATGTCACTAATTCATAGTTTTAATGTCTTTTGTGTGGTCAGTGTTAGAACTCACACTTAAAACTGGCTGCATGCCCATGCTGCCACCTTTTTAACACAGAATTTAATGCATATGTTAATGGTCAGTATCTATATACTTCTGTCCCCAAAATTTAAGATTGGCCTTAAATTTAGACTTTAGATTAACCATATATAAATATTACTATTGCTCCAGTCCCTTTGCTATAAATGTGACTAACTAGGTGACGATTCCACCATCATTACTGGCCACCTTTTTTCTGGCACCTCCTCAGATTCAGGCCATCTTTGCTCAACAGGTGTTGCAGCTCCAAAGTTTTCTCTCCTCACACCTTTCTTTTGCATTGAAACACAAGCATTACTCATAAAGTCAAAGGCAACTATAATAGTGTACAATGCAAAAGGACAAAAAACTGTTCAGACATTTAGATTGCTGGTCCAGAATACACAGTGTTGGATACTAATATACTGTTTACACCTAGTATATGAGTTTTCAGAGATTGGATCATATTAGGGGCAGTCAACGCACATTACATGCATATATGTCTATAACTGCCAGTCACTATAGCCAATGTCAAAATAAAATCATATCAAATAGCCTTTTATTGTCAGATTGGTGGATAAAGTTGTCTTGTGGAGTAGGCCGAGAGTAACTATTCCTACCAGGTGGCAGTGGAGCCTCCATGCGACACAGACATACAGCTGTTTAGGGTGCTTTTGATTGTTCCCCAGTAGAATGAGCACATTTGTGGAAGAAGTAGAGGCAGGTTCTAGCTTTCTTGGCCAATGACGTAGTGTTGCCTGACCAGGAGAGGTCCTCAAAGACCCCTGGGAACTTCTCCACAGCTCCACAATGGTCAGAGTTTTGATTGACCTCTCCTAAAATCAACCACAGTCTCATATGTCCTAAATTCAGGAAGAGACTTCGTCTTCATACCACTTTGACTCTACGTCACACCTGGACCCCCTGCAGTTTGCATACCATTGGACAATTGACAATGCCATCAACTACCTGTTCAACCATATCTACACCCACTATACAAGCCAGGAAGCATTGTGTTATGGTCATGTTTTTTACTTCTACAGTGCAGTCAATGCTATTAGGCTGAACTTCTGGGTGAGAAGCTGATAGCAATGCATGTGGATGCCTCCCTTGTGTCCTGGATTGTAGATACCTGACAGATAGACCTCTGTTACAGCAGAGATCGTAGTAGCTTGCAACACAAGAAAACAGACAGGATGGTACCAATTCAAGGTCAGCTTTATCTGTACAAAATAAGAACAGGACAAATAATTACAAGAGAAATACAAAACCCGGGATCACTTTCTTGATCTAGAAAGTGAGTATTTAATGTTTGTGTTTTCTGGTTATGTTTTCTTCTTTTCTTTCTTTTTATCTGTTTGTACAGAGAGCTGCTGTAACATGCCTAAAAATCCCTTTGTGATTAACAAATCATAACAAAGGTAATTCCAGGGCACTTTACATAGCAAGGTTTAGGACCTTGCAAAAATATAAGTGTGTGTATATATATATATACCAACGGTCCCACTTGAGCAAGTACTAGGCAACAGCGGAGAGGAAAAACTCCATTTTATTTAAACTCCACTCATGGTGGGCGGTTGTCTGCCTCGGGGTAAGTGGATAGAGGAGAGAGTAAGAAACAGATGAGGCACTGGGCAGGTTGGTAGGACCAGCTGCCACAAGGTGAAACTCAGAGATTGCGGAAAACTGCAGCAAAGGTACAGAGAGAAACCAAGACAGAAGGACGAAGCACAACTAGGGGAAAGAGAGGACAAAATATTAACAACATCTTATGACGTCACTGATAGTGGACAGAGAGAGAGAGAGAAGGAGGAGAGGAGCTCAGTGTGTCGGGAGGGTCCCCCAGCAGACCAAATCTATAGCAGCTTAACCAAGAGATGGCTCAGAGTCACCTGATCTATCTCTAACTATAAATAAGCTTCACGAAAAAAGAAGGTTTTAAGCCTAGTCTTAAAGGTTTAGAGTGTGTCTGCTTACCGAACTTTAACTGGGAGCTGGTTCCACAGGAAAGAAGCTTCATAACTAAGACTCTGCCTTTAGTTATGAAGCCTCACATTCTACATTTGGAGACTCTAGGAACCACAAGGAGACCAGCACTCTGAGTGCACTCTGAGCGCTGGTCTACTATTTAGCAGTGGATGAATGGCATAAAAATAGGCCTCAGGATCTTGTCCTGGTACCTCTGTGCATTCAATATGCCATCAATAAAATGCACCTGTGTTCGCTGTCCATAACATATGCCTGCCCATACCAGAATCCCCACCTCAACTCATCTGTGAACAGAAGGCCTCTTCAATGTGCCAAACGCCATTGAATGTGAGTGTTCGCCCACTCAAGTTGGTTACGATGAGGAACTGCAGTCAGGTCCAAACCCCAATGAGGATGGCAAGCATGCATATTAGCTTATTATTAGCTTTACTGAGGTGGCTTCTGACAGTTTGTGCAGAAATTCTTCGGTTATGCGAACCGATTGTTGCTGCAGCTGTCCTGTTGGCTGGTCTTAGGCGATCCTGGAGATAAATATGCTGGATGTGAAGGTCCTGGGCTGGTGTGGTTACATGTGGTCAGCGGTTGTGAGGCCGGTGGGATGTACTGCAAAATTCTCTGAAACACCTTTGGAGATGGCTTATGGTAGAGAAATGAACATTCATTCACGGGCAACAGCTCTGGTAAACATTCCTGCAGTCAGCATGCCAATTGCATGCTCCCTAGTCTAGTCATGGCAGATTCAAACAGCAGATCATTATTTTCAATGGTTAACATAATTCTTACTCCTCCTGAAAGCGTTTCCTCACATGTGCTGTACAGATAAATGTAATGCATATCTGACCTTTTTTAAATACCAGAAAAAATAATGTGTATATGTATGTGTAGGCTAGTGTGTCTGACACAAGGACTATAATAATAACTAGACTTGGTAATTTCTGGAGAAATCGCGTGGGGGAGGAGTTTGCCGAAAACACAGTGAAAAAACAGTGAAAAAAAGTTTACTAAGACACAAAACAGACAAAGACAATATTTTAAAAAGTTGACAAAAACAAACTTGCATTAACTCTTTGTAACTGATCTCGACATCGCCGACAGGTCACTTCAGCTTTTCCAAATCACAGCAACTCTTTAACCATTTGCATGACAGCGCAGATTTGGCTCTTTTCGGCAATATTCGGATCATTGTGTAACACAAAGTATGTGTTCACAGCAGCATCATGAAAATGAAAGTAAGTTGCTTACATACACACACTTATTGCAGTCGTGTTATATTTCAGACTTCATATTGATATATACATGTACCTTTTGTCTACCTTTTTCAGTAAAAATTTGTAAAATTTTAGTTATGCATTTTGTTGCTGTCCATTATAACACTTACAGCATACAGTACACCAAAGAACAGATGTTGAAAGAAGTAGTACTCCTTAAAAGAGGAGTGGATACTCCCACTAGATTTTATGATACTTTTACTGCTAAAACAATAAAATTATTTAAGGAAGTCTATTGACATTCTAGGTTTTAAAGAGTTAAAAAGTTAAGGTGACAAAAAGATAAAGAGAAGATCTGTCAAAGGGTAACAGATAAGAAAATTGACAAACATGTGTCTAAAAAAAAAGTAGGGTTTACAAATATAAACTAGATTTAGCAATTACTGCAGAAAGTGTGTGGGAGAGTTGATCTGAGCCGCGCAGGGCTGTTCGCCCCATGATGTGGTTTGGCATGTGGGGCGTTTGGGCGGGTGCCATGCCACGCTGAATGGAAACAGGCAGGGCCGTGATGGGGAGCACACAATACATGGGGGAATCCAGACGGTAGGTCACGGGTCACGGCACATGAACCACAATAAGTTATGACAACAATCATAACTTTGGAAGACATGTCATCTCTTTGGAAGAGATTCAACACCTGTCAACTGGCTTTTGTTAATATGAAATGAGAATAAATAAAATGTTCAAAAGATTTCTAATAAAGCAGAAGAAACTGCAATCCTGAGTGTTTAATAGGTACATCACAACATATACATATATCTTAAAAGTTTACAAATAACATTGGAAATAAATGTATTAATTAAATAATTATGTCATAAAATTATATGAGATAATCCATTCAGACATACACAGTGTTATTGTATACCCCGTATCCTCTGTCATTGCAGCATATCGCAATGACTTGCGAGAATTCCCGCAGTGCAGTTCGTTACGGTCTTATAACGGCGAAACATAAAGACAACAGACATCCAGGTCTTACAGCTCACACCCTACAACATCGGATAATGCCGGTACCTGAATAAAAAACATAAATTCATTTTATAAAGCGTGCCAATCTGGCAGCAGGCTGTAAATGGCCCGGGGCATGGACATGCCTGCTTTAAATGATCACACCAATGTACACACAATTCGTTTTAAACTCTGAAGCATTAGATCGATGTTAACTTGCCATAGTACACATGAACTACTTCCAGTAGAAAAAAAATGCTTTGCAAGTATATTTGACCGTAATGCTCTTATTGTGAAAGGCAAGCATAAGCGCTTCTTGTTGTTGCAATCAACAGCTTATCTCTGCTTCAGATAACAGCCTGACCGTAAATGTCAACTCAATAGCTTTACACACTGTAATTTGTAAAAAACTCAGGGATACGTGTAGTACTTAGTTTTTCCACTTCCACTAAGACGATCTCCTGTCCTCTGCAGTCCACCCTACGTTCACACAGATCACTGGTGATGATTATTCAGTCCAAACACAGTTCTAACCACAGGTCCATGACAGGGGTGTTATACTTTCGTTTGTTTTTTTCAGCTGTATTGTTACGGAGTTCTTGCAGTGTACACACTGATCACAAGACTGTATAAAGCTAGCAGCGTATCATGTACCTTGCTAACAGCTGATAAAGACAGAAGCCACAATGAACAAGCAACAACTGCAGAAATGCATGCAATGTTTCCAAGCACACCAACAATTCTGAAAACAGAATTCTCCTGACAGTCATACAAGTAAATGGTTCTGTTTGCTTTATAACAACTGTACATTTTAAATATTAAGCGCCCAGTATGTGTATACATCAGTATTTTGCATTTGAACCGAGTCCTGCTTCTTAACAATACGGCGGAGGACCAATTAAAACAGCTTCGACTAACTTGTGTTACAATTATTGAGTTTTAAAAAAACCTTTTTCCACACATATACTTTCATGGAGATATAAAAAGAAAAACCAAAAATTCACGCAGACATACCTTCACAAATAACTCTGGGATACGTGTAGTTTCTCCAATTTTAGACGGTCTTTGTCTTCTGGCACTGCAGTCCATGCTTGGATCCCAAACAGAGGCTTTTATAACAGCATTCAGCGAAACTTGTGTAGTTGTGTAGAAACCTCACACTGTGTAGCCTGCTGGAGTCGGATGTAGTTCAGTTTATTTTCCAGGGTACAGAAAACAATGGAGGGGACTCCTGCCAGTGCTTCGGCTTCCTTGCGCACCGCTTCTGATGTCCCCTTCTCAGGCTTCGAGGCCTGGTATGTGCAGACACCAGTAGCTTCAGTTTCCATACATAGGCACGCTACACTCTTAACAGTTAACAAGAAAATGTAAAAACAGTAGCTTTTTAGCTCTGAAGTGGCCGCTGCGTGCTGCTGCCGTCCCGCCAACCCCAGCAATCAGCGGCGTAAACACAGCCCAGCTCCATGCTAGGTGCTAAAGGCTATTAGAATGCCACAGGTTTCCGTCTCTTGGAATGAAGCGTGGCCATTGTAGCAACAGACCTGCCACAACCAATCACATTAGGTAGGCGTGGACAGCATTACCTTGATAGGTAGTGCATAGGATTGTGATTTGACGATTTGACGCCAATCCGGTACGAAGTGGCACGGCTTAATTATTCTGGGAGATTAGTATGGGGTAGAGCGTCGGCCCCATCTAGTGGCCAGATATGTGCATAACACACCTGTTTTGTGACCCATGTGAAGTGAATGGGACAAATAATGATTAAAGAAATTAATTACAGACGAACCACATGAATGCCTAGAGTTCCACTGACACGCAAACGATTCCGCATTTAGACCTACATTATGAAGTTTAAACAGGATTTTTAGGACAAAGCCTGTGGTACTAGTTGCACTGCAAACTTTTAGGCACAATAATAATAATACATAATAATAATAAAGAGTGAGACTCATAGGGTGGGAGAGCTCTCCCACCAATAAGGGGGGGAGCTTTCAGCTCTCCCACATTAATAACTTGCAGTTACTGCAGATTTTGCGTGGGTGAGCTGATCTGAGTTGTTCCAGGGTGTTTGCCTTGCATGGATGAATGGAAACAGGATGGGCTGTGGTGCCAGTGGGTCACAAGGGGGAGGGCACACGCACTACATTGGGCAGGTCAGTCACTGAAAATGTAATGGGTTAATTATAGTATTAATGGATGGGGCAGCATCTCAATCCTGGACAATTCCTCCCAGCACTACACAGTGTCCAGGCTGGACAGAGGAGCAAGTTCAGCCAGAGCCTTATCAGTGACAAGTGCTGCACAGAATGCCACAGGAAATTATTTCTTTCTGGCCATCAAACGCTTTAATTCCTCCCCCACCTCCCTCAGTAAAGGGGAGGGGGGAGAACAACTTGGGTAGACATGCCATTAGATGCAAAACCTGTCAACTGTCCCTGCTCTGCCATGGTTTCCTGCAACCTGCAAAAACCAACATAAAACATGCCTAGCAGAGAACATCCAGTGAGCGGCAGTTCTGTGGGTGAAAATGCCTTGTTGATGCCAGAGGTCAAAAGAAAATTGCCAGACTGGTTCGAACTGATAGAAAGGAAACAGTAAAAAGTTTTATTCAAAGCGACTGGACTTGTTAGGTTTCTTGACAACGTTTCACCCTTCCATTCCAGATGGCTTTCTTCAGTCTGGGTCTTGCTTTGGATAAAACCATTTTGAGATAACCATGACCTGGATGACTGAGAACCTTTACAGATATTTAGCAAGAGTAACTCAAAGCACAGGCTCACCAAAAGTGGACAATAGAAGATTGGAAAAATAGTGCCTACTCTGATTAGTCCCGATTTCTGCTGTGAGATTTGGATTGTAGGGTCAGAATTTGGTGTCAACAACATGAAAGCATAGATCCATCCTGCCATGTATTAAAGGTTCAGGCTGGTCATGGTGGTGTAATGGTGTAGGGGACAAAGTTCCTGGAACACTTTGGGCCCCTTATTTTTTCTCATTTCTTAAACTACTCGAGCCTTAATCAAAACTACCAAACACTAAATCATTTTCAGGATTTTAGCCCTTTACACAGGAAGACACATCAATAATGTTGTTCTTCTGCACCTGTAGGTGCTAAAAACTTAAATAATTTACTGAATGTTTTGTAGTCTATTTGAATTTCAGCTAAAAAGGGGGGTAATATACTTGAAACTGTTCAGTTATGTACGTTAGGTTAAATAAAAAAGTATAAAACCCATTATAATGATGAGCATTTTATGCACAGGCCTACAATAGATATGATATAGGTGATTTGGTGAACCTTAAAAATGTTAAGTTTAACTATTTAAACTCCGGACTTTGCCGACCAACCCCCCCTCACCTGTTAGCATGCTAATAGCCTTTAGCAAATAGCATGCTAGATAGCATGCTAAATGCAATGGAAAAACGACATGGCTTGTGTTCGACTACTACGAACGAAACCCTAACACTACAGCTGAAATAATCGAACGAAACCACTTTTTTCTTTTGGAAAACACTTTTGCTACGCCAGCTGTGCTGGTGTGTCCAATTTTGCAGAGTGAGCTAATCTTTATCAAACACATATATACAGTAGAGCTAAGCTGCTCCAGACCTATTTCTGCCACTTTTCACCAATCCTGGGAAATACTTTGAGGCCCTGAGTATTGATTTCTCCCCTATCAATTTACCTGGCCAATCTCCATTTCTTGCCCAACAAAATTAACCAGCTGCACCTCCTGAACAGGTCAAATAAAGCCTTCATGATCTATCGCTCTCTGCTTCACTGAAACCTGGCACAGCGACTCAATGGAGCTACCTGGCTTTCAACTTTACCCCGCAGACCGTGATAAAGGACGCATATCGCTCTGTCTGTCGTGCAGCCCTGGGACACTCAAATCACTGCATGATCCATCTGTTACCAACCTACAGGCACATCTACTGGTGTTTCACAACATGTATTAATAAAGGAAAATATTTAGTTATTTGAGTCAGTGTATGCAGAGGCTCCAAGCGGAACCTGCAAGCTAAGGTAACCGCAACACTTATTTAAGTGTACGACTTTAGTACATTTTCCTAGTTTCAATTGTAGTAGAAATTCCAAGAGACTCTAGCAAATTTGGTTAATGTAACTTTATTAAAAGCTCCAGTCTCTCCTGAGCTTCTACATTTATGCAGGTTGTGGACGTCACTGCTAAGAAATGGCGTAAACAGGATATTTAATTCAATTCAATTCAATTCAATTCATCTTTATTTGTATAGCGCCAAATCACAACGAAAGTCATTTCAGGGCA
>JAUMHF010052477.1:0-19710 GCA_032359275.1 Microctenopoma steveboyesi
GGCGGGCGGCATCACCGTCTCCACCGTCGCCCTCAACACCGCCGGCACCGTCACCAGTTCCGGAACCGGCGCAGGCTCCGTGGTCATCAGCGGCGGCATCGGCAGCAATGTCACCGCCGTCACGTTGAACAGCATCTCCTCCGCCCTTACCGTCAGCGGCAACCTCGCGGTGCGCAATCCGAGCACCACCCTTGTGTTGGCGAACAACGCCGCCGCCGCCGCTCTCTTCACCGTCTCGGGCGGCGCCACGGGTACCGGAAACCTGATCCTCCAGAACAACAGCGAGCTCGCCGGCGGCATCACCCTCTCCACCACTGCCGTCAACAACACCGGCACCGTCACCAACTCCGGCTCCGGAAACGGAACCGTGGTCCTCAGCGCCGCCGTCGGCGCCAACGTCACCGGCGTGACGCAGAACAGCGCCACCTCTTCCCTCACCCTCTCCGGAACCAACACCGCCTACAACGGAACCACCACCCTCTCCACAGGCACCCTTCGCCTCGGCAACGCCGTCGCCCTCGGCGGCAACGGCAGCCCGACGGGCACGGGCGGAACGCTCGTGATTGCCGCGGGAACCACCCTCGACGCGTCCGCCGCCACCACGCTCACCACCACCAACGCCAAAACGCTCAACGGCAACTTCGCCTTCGGCGGCTCGTTCGCCCTCAACCTCGGACCCGGCACCGCCACGGTCGTGCCCGCCAGCATCCAGATTTCCAACGACGGCGGCACGCTCGCCACGTTGGGCGGGGCGCTCACCGGCGCCACGAACCTCACCACCAAGGCCAACGCCGCCGGCGGCATCACGGTCACGGGCGCGGCCACCGTCACCGGAACGGTTACGAACTCGGGATCCGGAACGGGGACCGTCACCTTCGCGGGCGGAATCACCGGGGGAGCCACCACCGTCACCCAAAACGGAGCCACCTCGCCCCTCGTCGTCAGCGGAAGCCTCGCCGTCAATGCCTCGGGCACCACCCTCGTCAACGCGCAGGGTGGTTCGGCCCTGTTCACCGTTTCGGGCGGCATCACCGGAACCGGCAACCTCGTCCTGAACAACAACAGCGACATCGCCAGCGGCATCACGCTTTCCACCGTCTCCGTCAACAACACCGGCACCGTCACAAGCACGGGAACCGGCGCGGGCTCCGTTCTCATCAGCGGCGGCATCGGCAGCAACGTCACCGCCGTCACGTTGAACAGCATTTCCTCCGCGCTCACGGTCAGCGGCAACATCACCGTCAACGCCTCGGGCACAACTCTCACCCTCGCGAACAACGTCGCCGCCGCCGCCGTCTTCACCGTCTCCGGCGGCGCCACGGGCACCGGAAACCTGATCCTCCAGAACAACAGCGAGCTCGCCGGCGGCATCACCGTCTCCACCGCCGCCGTCAACAACACCGGCACCGTCACCAACGCCGGCTCCGGAAACGGAACCGTGGTCCTCAGCGCCGCCGTCGGCGCCAACGTCACCGGCGTCACGCAAAACAGCGCAACCTCGTTCCTCACCCTCTCCGGCACCAACACCGCCTACAACGGCACGACGACGCTGACCTCCGGGACCCTGCGCCTCGGCAATGCCGTCGCCCTCGGCGGCAACGGAAGCCCCACCGGAACCGGCGGCGCGCTCGTGATCGCCGCGGGAACCACGCTCGACGCGTCCGCCGCCACCACCCTCACCACCACCAACGCCAAGACCCTGAACGGCAACTTCGCCTTCGGCGGCTCCTTCGCCCTCAACCTCGGGCCCGGAACCATCACCGCCGCCGCCGCGAACCTCCAGATCACGAACTCCGGAGCCGCGCTGGTCACTCTTGGCGGCGCACTCTCCGGATCCTCGAACCTGACCACCCGAGCGGACGCCACAGGCGGCATCACCATTAGCGGGGTCACCAGCCTCACCGGAACCCTCACCAATGCGGGCACGGGCACCGGAACGGTCACCCTCGTCGGCGGCGTATCCGGCGGCGTCGCCAGCATCACCCAAAACAGCGGCACTTCGCCCCTCACCGTCAGCGGAAGCATCGCCGTCAACGCCTCCGGCACGACCCTCGTCAACGCGCCGGGCGGCTCCGCCCTGTTCACCATTTCGGGCGGCGTCACCGGCACCGGCAATCTTGTCCTGAACAACAACAGTGACATCGCGAACGGGATCACGATCTCCACCACCCTCGTCAACAACGCGGGGTCCATCGCCAACTCCGGCACCGGAATCGGGACCGCGCTTCTCAGCGCGCCGCTGGGATCGGCCGTCACCGGCGTGACGCAGAACAGCGCGACCTCCTTCCTCACCCTTTCCGGAACCAACACCGCGTACAACGGCACGACGACGCTGACCTCCGGAACTCTTCGTCTCGGCTCCGCCACCGCGCTGGGCGGCAACGGCTCCACCACCGGCACCGGCGGCCCGCTCGTGATCGCGGCGGGAACCACGCTCGACGCGTCCGCCGCCACCACGTTGACCACGACCAACGCGCAGACCTGGAACGGCAACTTCAGCTTCGGCGGAAGCTTCGCCCTGAACCTCGGTCCCGGCGCCGTCTCCATCGTCCCCGCGAATTTGACGGTCACCAATGCGGGGGCCATCGCCACCGTCGGAGGGACCGTCACCGGAACCACCAACCTCACCGTGGCGACGAGCACTGCGGGCGGCCTCGTCTTCGCGGGTCCGGTGAACATCACCGGAACCATCACCAACGCCGGAACGGGAACGGGAGCCGCGACCTTCAGCGGCGGCATCGGATCCGGAGTGACCAGCGTCACCGAGAACAGCACCACCTCCGCGCTGGTGGTGAGCGGTGCGTTGACGGTGAATGCGGGGGGCACGACGGTGACCAACGCGAATTCCTCGGGGGCCGCCCTGCTGACCCTTTCGGGCGGCGTGACGGGCGCGGGCAACCTCGTGCTGCGGAACAACAGCGCCATCGCGACCGGCGTGACGCTGTCCACGAACGCCGTCAACAACACGGGAACGATCTCGAGCACGGGAACGGGAACCGGCGCGGTGATCCTCAGCGCCGACCTCGGCGCGAACGTCACTGCGGTCACACAGAACAGCGCGACTTCTCCGCTGACGCTCAGCGGAAACAACGCGGCTTACGGCGGCACCACCGCGCTTTCCGCAGGCACGCTGCGTCTCGGCTCCGCCACCGCGCTGGGCGGAAACGGCAGCTCCACGGGCACCGGCGGCGCCCTCGTGATCGCTGCGGGCACCACGCTCGACGCGTCCGCCGCCACCGTCCTGACGACCACGAACGCGCAGACCTGGAACGGCGACTTCAACTTCGGAGGAAGCTTCGCGTTGACGATGGGGCCGGGCACCGTCACCCTCGTCTCCCCGGCCACGCAAATCATCATCGGCACGGCCTCGCCCCTCACTTTGGGAGGCACGCTCACCGGAACTTCCGACCTGACCTTCCAGAGCAACGCGGGCGGAAACGTCACGATCAATGGCCCGGTGAACGTGGCCGGCACCGTGACCGTTGCCGGCGGCGGCTCGAACACCGTGACCCTCGCGGGCGGCACGGGCTCCGGCGTCACCTCCCTCATCGCGAGCAGCACCACCTCGGGCCTCACGGTCAGTGGTGTCCTGACGGTGAACGCCGGGGGCACCACGCTGGTGAACACGCTCGGCACGCGTGCGCTGACCCTCTCCGGCGGCGTGTCCGGCAACGGCAACCTCATCCTCAGCAACAACTCCGGCTTGGCGGCGGGTATCACGTTGCCCTCAGGCTCCATCAACCACACCGGAACCATCACCAACATCGGCACCGGCACGGGCAACGTGGTCGTGGGCGGATCCATCGGCGCCAACGTCACCGGCATCGCGCAGAACAGCGCCACCAGCGGCCTAGCGCTGAGCGGAACCAACTCCGCCTTCGGCGGCAACACCGCCTTGAACGTGGGGACACTCGCGCTTTCCTCCGCGACGGCGCTGGGCGGCGGCGGCAGCCCCACCGGAACCGGCGGAACGCTCACCATCGCGAACGGAACCACGCTCGATGCGGGCGCGGCGACGACCTTGACGACGGTCAACCCGATGGTTTGGGACGGGGACTTCACGTGGGGAGGGAGCTTTGCGCTCACCACGGGATCGGGCGCCATCACCGTCATCCCGCCCACCTTGCAACTCTCCACCGCCAGCGGCACCACCCGCCTGCTCACCGTGGGCGGTTCGCTCACCGGCGCCTCGGCGCTCACCGTCAAGGTCAACGGAAGCGTGGGCATCACCTTCGCCGGCCTCGTGAACACGGCGGGCCCGATCACCAACTCCGGCACCGGCGCGGGCACGGCCACATTCTCGGGCGGCATCGGCTCGAACGTGAATGCGATTACGGAAAGCAGCACGCTCTCTCCGATCGTCGTCAGCGGGCCTGTCACGGTTCCTGCGGAACTGAACCTGACCAACGCGAACACCGCAGGCTCCGCCACCTTGTCGGTGACCGGCGGAATCTCCGGAACCGGAAACCTCGGCCTTTACAACAACAGCGCGATTCCGGGCGGCATCACCCTCTCCACCGGGGCCGTCAACAACACGGGCCTTGTCTCGAACCTCGGCACGGGAACCGGCTCGGTGTCCATCGGCGCGGTCGTGGGATCCTCGGTGACCGGGGTGACGCAGAACAGCGCCACCTCCTCGCTCATCCTCTCCGGCGTCAACACCTTCGCGGGTCCCGCCACCCTTCAGGCCGGCACCTTGGTCGCGGGCTCCGGCTCCGCGCTCGGCAACGGCAGCGCCACGAACGTCCTCACCTTCTCCGGCGGCACGCTGCAGGCCGGCGGGAACATCACCTCCGGGGCCACGCGTCCGGTTTCGCTGGTCTCGACCGGCGTGGTGGACGCCAACGGCAACACCGTCACGCTCGCGGGCGCCGTTTCGGGCAACGGCGGCCTCACCAAGGCCGGCTGGGGTTCGCTCGCGCTCACCGGCACGGCCACCATCGGCGGGAACCTGACCATTTCCGCCGGCACCCTCACCGCGCCTTCGGGCAATCTGGCGGTGAAGGGCAACTGGATCAACAACGGAACCTACGCGGCCAACGCGGGCACGGTCACCTTGAACGGCACCTCCTCGCAGTCCATCGGCGGCGCGACCGCCACTTCGTTCCACAATCTCACACTGGACAATGCCTCGGGCGCCACGGTGGCGAAGTCCCCGATGGTGGAGGGGACGCTGACCTTCTCGAACGGACGCGTCGCGACCGGCGCGAACAAGGTGACGTTGGCCTCGGGCGGCACGATCTCCGGCGTGTCCGCGACTCGCTATGTGGCGGGAAGCCTGGAGCGCTCCGTTCCGAACAGCGCCTCGCCTTCGGTCACCTTCGAAGTCGGCGATTCCACCTATCGACCCGTGACGCTCGCCTTCACCGGAACAACCACGGGTTCGGGAACGGTGACGGCTTCGACGTCGAGTTTGGAAACCGGCTTGAATCCGGGATCCGCCATCGGCACCGCCGAGGACGTGCGCGGATCCTGGACCCTCGTGAACGGAGGCGTGTCCGGGTTCTCTTCCTACAACGCGACCTTTGGTTGGGCCGCCTCCGACGTCGATGCCGGCGCGGCCACTGCCGGGTTCGTGATGCGACGCCACGAAAGCGGTTCCTGGACGTCTCCCGGTTCCGACAACCAGTCCGCCACGTCGATTCGGGCCACGGGCCTGACCGGCTTCGGCACCTTCAAGGTGGGTCTCATTCCCGGATTCACGTCCGTCTCTCCCGCCGTGCACGGTCAGGGCGCGACGAACAAAAACATCACCGTGGTCGGCGCCGGATTCAAGAGCGGCGCCACCGCCGCCTTCAGCGGGACCGGCATCACCGTCAACTCCGTCACCGTCCACAGCGCCACCTCGCTCACCGTCAACGTCTCCATCGCGGCGGACGCGGCGGCCTCGGCGCGCAACCTCACCGTCACCAACCCCGACGGCGGCTCCGCCACGGCCGCAGGCGCCTTCACCGTCAGCGCCGCGCCGACCTTCGCCTCCGTGTCTCCCGCCTCGCGGACCAAGGGTTTTTCGAATCAAACCCTGACCGTGACGGGGACCAACTTTGCCAGCGGCGCATCCGTCACCTTCGGAGGGACCGGCATCACCGTCAACTCCGTCACGTTCAACAGCGCCACTTCGCTGAGCCTGAGCGTGTCCATCGCCACCACGGCGACGGCTTCGGCGCGCAGCCTCACCATCACGAACGCCGACGGCGGCGCCGTCACGGCAAGCGCGGCCTTCGCCGTCACCGACACCGCGCCGACGAGCCTCACCTACGCCGTCAACCCGGCCACCTATGTGCGCAACGCCGCCATCGCCCCGAACAATGCGACGGTCGGCGGCGGCGCGACCGCGCTGACGTACACGCTCCAGTCGGGCGCCCTTCCCGCCGGCCTGACGCTCGGCGTGGGCGGAAGCATCACGGGCGCGCCCACCGCAATGGGCTCGTTCGCGCCCACCACCCGCGCCACCAACTCGGGCGGCTTCGGCGAAACGGTGCTGAACATCACCGTGGGCGACACGGCGCCGAACATCGCCTATGCCGCGCGCACCTTCACTTACGGCGTGGCCGATAGCGTCTTGCCGCAAAGCACGGCGGGAGGCATCACGGGCTTCACCGCGCTGGACGCGCTCCCCGCGGGCCTGACCCTGAACGCGACCACCGGCAAGATCTCCGGCACGCCCACCGCGGCCGCGGCGACGGCATCGTACCGCATTCGGGCCACGGGTCCGGGCGGTCTCGACACTGCCTTGGCCGTGATCACGGTCAACCCCGTGCAGCCCACCGCGCCGACATCGGTCACCGGCACACCCGGCAACTCGCAGGTCACGGTTTCATGGACGGCGCCGAGTTTCACCGGCGGCGCTCCGCTCACCGCCTATACCGCCACGGCCACGCCGGGGGGCGCGAGCTGCACCACCCCGAATGCGACCACCACGCAGTGCACGGTCACGGGCCTGACCAACGGCACGGCTTACACCTTCACCGTCACCGCCGCCAACTCGGGCGGAAACGGGCCGGCCTCGGCGCCGTCAACGCCCGTCACGCCGCGCACCGTGCCCGGCGCCGTCGCCGTGGTCACCGGCACACCCGGCAACTCACAGGTCACGGTGCTCTGGGGTGCCCCCGCCTCCAACGGCGGTTCCGCCATCACCGCATACACCGTGGTCGCGGCCCCCGGCGGCGCGAGCTGCAATACGAACGGATCCACCACGCAATGCGTGGTCACCGGTCTCACCAACGGCACGCCCTACACCTTCACCGTCACCGCCGCCAACGTGGCCGGTTCGGGCGTCGCCTCCGATCCCTCCGCGCCCATCATCCCGCGCACCGTGCCGAATCAGCCCACGGCGGTCACCGGAACCCCCGGCAACTCCCAGGCCACCGTCTCGTGGGCGGCGCCCGCGTTCAACGGAGGCGCGACCATCACCGGTTACACGGTGACCGCCGCGCCGGGCGGCGCGACCTGCTCGGCGAACGGGACCACCACGCAATGCGTGGTCACCGGGCTCACCAACGGCTTTACTTACACCTTCACGGTCACGGCCTCCAACGTCGCGGGCACCAGCGCCGCCTCCGACCCGTCCGCGCCCGTCACGCCCATCGCGCCTCCGGAGATCGATTATATCGTCGCGCTGACTCCGACGATCGTGATCAAGGGCGTGGCCGCCTCCATCAACCTCAATTCCACCGGGGGGCCCGTGGCGAGCTTCTCGGTGATCCCGCCGCTGCCCGTCGGTCTCGCGCTCAACACGACCAACGGTCTCATCGCGGGAACGCCCGCCACGGCGAGTCCGGTCACCACTTACATCGTGACGGCCATCAACGCGGGTGGCGCGGACTCCGACACGCTGCATCTCGGCGTCCAGGATTTGACCCCCGTGATTTCGTACTCGCCGGCGGTGGACAGCTTCAAGGTGGACTCGGTCGTGTCGAAGAGCGCGATTTCGAGCGGTGGCCCCGTGACTTCATGGTCAATCATGCCGCCCTTGCCCGCGGGCCTGAACTTCAACCCCACGACGGGCGCCATCACGGGGACGCCGACGGCGTCTGCGCCGATGGCGAACTACATCGTGATTGCCTCGGGCGCTTACGGCGCCGACACCACCTTCCTGACCTTGAAGGTCTGGAGCACGGTCGCGGTGCGACCGGGTGCCTTCGCCTTCAGGGTGACCGGCACCGACAAGCCTTACACTTTCCTGCTTCCCGCGGGCGTCAACGGCATCGAACAAGTGACCCTGAGCATTCACGACGTCTTCGGTCGGACGCTTTGGACGCGGGCGGTGACGCCGTCGAAGGACGGGCGCCAAACCGAAATCTCGTGGAACGGTCGCACCACGCGGGGGGCGCCTGCGGCTTCCGGCATGTACGTCGCCCGCATCGCCGTTCAGGGCGTCACGGGAGCGACCACGACCTACGTCCGCAAGGGCGTGACGTTGAAATAAGAAGGGCGCTTGGGGGACCCTTCGCGGGCGAAGCTGCGGAGGGGGGATAACTCGAGATAACGCGGCGTTAGGACAAGACTGAGTAGCCGTACAACAGTACAACCGCACAACAGTCATTACAGCGCTTTTATTGCTGTACTGTTGTACGGCTGTACGGCTTGCGGCTTGCCCCCCCTACCCCAACGTCTTCAGATACGCTTCCTCGTGCTGCAGGTAGGCCCTCGCGAACGCCGCGTAGGTCGCCGCGTTGTTGAAGTCGGGCTGCAGCGTGTAGGTCGCGCGCACAAAGGGGATCGTGAGCTGCTCGAACGAGGCCGGGCTGCCCGTCTCGCGGAGCGCGGCATGTTGCGCGCGAATGGCGGCGCCCAAGGCCGCGGAGTTCGAGGTCTCTTGCCGCAGCACGGGCACGCCGAACACGTCGGCCATGATCTGCAGGATCTCGCGATTGTCCGAGGCGCCGCCGGTGGCCTGGATGCGCACGGGCTTCTCGCCCATCCACTCGGCGTGGACGCGCATGCTGGTCATCTGCGCCTCGACCACCGCGCGCACCTCCACCTCCGCATCCCAATCCTCGAAGCCATAGCGCTGCGGCCCCGGCTTCTGCACGTGCGGCACGATCTCGGTGCCGAAGTACGGCAACATGATGCGGCCGTTGTTGCCCGGCGGCGTGCGGCGCAGGATGCCCGAGAACTGATCCCAGGTCAGGCCGTGCTTCTGCCGCACCGCCTCGCGCGCGAGGCTGCCGTTCTTGTACACCGAGATGGCCATGTACCCGCCCGTCGGGCTGCCGAACACGTGCGACGCGCCGGAGGGATCGGTGTGCACCTCGCTCATGTAGGCGAACACCGTGTCGCTGGTGCCGAGCGAGATGCCGAGCGCGCCGCCCGACACGAGGCCGAGGCCCACGAGGCTGGCGGGGTTGTCGCCCGTGCCCGGAAGGATTTTGCAGTCCGGCGAAAAGCCGAAGCGCTCCACGAAGTACCGCGAAATCGTCGCGGCGACGGCGTCCGATTCGACGATGGGCGCGAGCTTGGCGGCGAGCCCGGGCGCGGTGGCCGCGAGCGCGTCCGCGTCCCACTGGCGGGTCGCGATGTCCATCAGGTTCATGCCCGCGCCGTCGCCCGGATCGATCCCCACCACCTTGCCCGCGAGCAGCGTGGGCAAAAAGCTCGACACCAGGCACACCTGCGCCGTGGCCTCGTACGCCTTGGGCTCCGTCTTGTAGAACTTGCGGATCTGCGGGCCGGTGAAACGCTCGAAGGCCTTCGATCCCGTCAGCGAGCACACCCCGTGATCGCCGCCAAGGGCCTCGGTGATTTCAGCGCACTCCGCCGTCGTGCTGGAGTCCATCCAGATGGGCGAGGTCTTGCGCGAATAAATGCCCTCGATCTGCTCCGCGAGACCCTTGTCGGCCTTGAGTCCCGCCAAAGTCGACGCCGCCGAACCGTTCAGATACACCGAACCGTGTTGCTGGCCGGAGATGCCGATCGCGGCCACCTGATTGAGGGGAACAGCTTGCGACTTGAGCAGATCGAGCAAAGACTCCAGCGCCTTCACCCACATTTGCGGCGGCGAGTGCACCACGCCGCCTTCGCCCGGCAGCGTGCCGTTCTTCGTTCCGAACTCGGGAAAGTGCTGGTCGAAGTTGAGGCTGCGCTCCATCAGGATACGCGTGGAGGCGGGCTCGCCGGCCTTGGGCTGCTCCAGGAGGAGGGCGGTGAAGCTTTGCGTGGAGCAGTCGAGTCCGAGATACAGGTTGGGCATAAGTCGCCTTATACGAAGAGATGAAGTGGGGGGCCGGAGCCCGGGCGGTCAAAAATACCCAATCTGAAAGGGTTTGCGCCCGGGTTTGCCCCTGCCGGGGAGGGCAAGAGACCTATATTTTGCACGTCCCGCGCGTATTTTCAGGCTTCTCCGGCGTCCCGGAAAAGCTCCGGACGCGAGGACCTTCCCCAGCGAGGACCCGCGGATGAACATCTACGTCAGCAACATCTCGTACACGGCCACCGACGAGGCGCTCCAGGAGGCGTTCGCCGCCCACGGGGCGGTCGAATCGGCCCGCATCATCCGCGACCGCCTCAGCGGCCGCTCGCGCGGCTTCGGGTTCGTGGAGATGCCGAACGAGGAAGAAGGCCGCAAGGCGGTGGAAGCCATCAACGGCACCGACTTCATGGGCCGCCCCGTCAGCGTGCGCGAAGCGCGCCCCAAGGAAGAGGGCAAGGAGAACGGCAAGGAAGGCAACGGCCGCAGGGGCGGCGGCGAAGGTCAACCGCGCGGCGAAAGACCCGAGAAGCCGAAGGAGCCCGAGATCGTGGTGATCCAGAGGGGAATGTATTGAGAAGCCATTAGCCATTAGCCTTTAGCCATTAGCGAACGCAAACCCGGTTTGTCTTTTTTGTCTTGGCTATCGGCTAATGGCTAACGGCTAACAGCTTTTTCTTCATGTCCCGCCATCCCTTCTTCATCGCCTGCGCGCGCAACCTGGAGCCCATGCTCGTCACCGAGCTTGCGGAGCTCGGCGTCGCGGGCGCGCGCGCCACGCACCTCGGCGTCGAGGCGGAGCTCACGCGCGACGACGTGTATCGCGTCGTGTACGCCTCGCGCCTCGCCTCGCGCGTGCTGCGTCCGCTCGCGGAGTTCGACTGCCCCGACGACGAGACCCTTTATGAAACCGCGCGCGAGATGAACTGGGCCGCCATCATCGCCCCGGGTCGCACCTTCAAGGTTTCCGCGGCGGTGTCGGACTCCTCCATTTCGCACAGCCAATACGCGGCCCTCAAGCTCAAGGACGCCGTGGTCGACTCCATCCGCGACGCGCGCGGCCACCGCCCCGACGTGGATCGCGAAGATCCCGACGTGCTGCTCAGCCTCTTCCTGCATCGCGACACGGCCGTGATCAGCCTGGGGTATTCCGTGGGCGTGCTGCACCGGCGCGGATACCGCGTGCACGCCGTCGAGGCGCCGCTCAAGGAGAACCTCGCGGCCGCGCTTCTGCGGCTCGCGAAGTGGACCGGTTCGGAAGGCGATGGCCCCTTGCGCGACCCGTTCTGCGGGAGCGGGACGATCCTGCTGGAGGCCGCCATGCTCGCGAGCCGCACCCCGGCGGGCTGGTTCCGCGCGCGACAGGGGTTCGAGACGCTGCCCGATTTCGACGCGGAGGCGTGGGCGAGGGTGAAGGCCGAGGAAGACGCGAAAATCGTTCCGCTGCCCGCCGGGCTCATCGCCGGTTCCGACCTCGATCCCACGGCGGTGACCGCCGCGCGGGCCAACCTGGCGCGCACGCCGTGGGGGCGGGCGGTCTCGGTGACGCAGGGCGATTTCCGCACGCTGGAAGGCGAGTTCGCCGGGGCGACCTTCATCACCAACCCGCCCTACGGCGTGCGCCTCGGTCCCGATGGCCTGCGCGAGGACAGCGCGGCGGACGACGCGGCGCTTCACAAACTGTACGCGGATTTCGGGTACTTCCTCAAGATGCGCGCTCCCGGCAGCCACGCGTGCATCCTGTTCCCGGATCCCGCCTTCGAAAAGGACATCTGGTTCAAGCCCATGCGCGGCCTGTGGCTCGACAACGGCGCCCTGCCCGTGCGGGCGAACGTGTACGAGGTGACGGCGGCAAAACCAGCGGGATAAACCCGTATTTTGCCGCCACCTCGTAGGGGCAAATAATTATTTGCCCCCACCCGGGACGGGTACACGGTCGCCCCCCCTGTTATTATTCCCCCCATGTCCCGCGTCCTCGTCCTCTTCGCCCACCCGGCGCTGGAGAAATCCCGCGTCAATCGGCACCTCATCCGCGCTGCCGCGCAGGTTCCGGGCCTGACCTTCAACGACCTGTACGAGCAATACCCCGACTTTCAGATCGACGTCGCGCGCGAGCAGGAGCTGCTGGTGTCGCATGACGTGATCGTCCTGCATCATCCGTTCTACTGGTACAGCGCGCCCGCGCTGGTGAAGGAGTGGCTCGACCTCGTGCTGGAACACGGCTTCGCCTACGGACGCGAAGGGACGGCGCTGCGCGGCAAGGTGCTGATGAACGCGGTGACGACGGCCGGCCCCCAGGACGCGTATCGGCCGGAAGGGTACAACCACTTCACCATGCGCACCTTGCTCTCGCCCTTTGAGCAGACGGCGAACCTGTGCGGCATGCGCTACCTCGCGCCCTACACGCTTCACCGCGCGCTCTCGCTATCCGGCGAGGGCGACGTGGCGCCGCATGCCGCCGCTTACCGCGGGCTGCTGGAAGCGCTCGCCGAGGATCGAATCGACCTCGAAGCCGCCGCGAGGGCGGAGCGCATTAACGAACTGTTGCCCGCGCCGGGAGCCGCCTGACATGGGCTCGAGCTTCCTGTTCCAGGCGTTCGTGTATCTCGCCGCGGCGGTGATCACCGTGCCCATCGCGCGGCGGCTCGGCCTGGGCTCCGTGCTCGGCTACCTGCTTGCGGGCGCGGCCATCGGTCCGTATGCGCTGGGCTTCGTGGGCGGCGCCGAGGACGAGGGCGTGATGCACGTCGCGGAGTTCGGCGTGGTGATGATGCTCTTCCTCATCGGGCTGGAACTGAAACCTTCGTTGCTCTGGCGATTGCGCGTGCCGGTGCTGGGCATGGGCAGCGCGCAGGTGCTGCTCACCGCCGGCGCCCTCTTCGGCATCGGAGCCTGGATGGGGCTTCCGTGGCGGCCTGCACTCGCGCTCGGCCTCATCTTCTCCATGTCCTCCACCGCCATCGTCCTGCAATCGCTGCAGGAGCGCGGTTGGCTCAAACTCCGCGGCGGGCAGGCCAGCTTCTCGGTGCTGCTCTTCCAGGATCTCGCCGTCATCCCCATCCTCGCGCTGCTGCCGCTGCTCGCCACCCGGCGCGGGACCGAGGCCATCCACGCGCACACCGGCCTGCTCGACGGCCTTCCAGCGTGGCAACAGGGTCTTGCGGTTCTGGGCGCGGTGATCGTGGTGCTCGTCGCCGGACGCTTCCTCACGCGCCCCATCTTCCGCTTCATCGCCGCCGCGCGCACGCCGGAGGTGTTCACCGCAGCCGCCCTGTTGCTCGTCATCGGCATCGCGCTGCTCATGCAGACGGTAGGTCTCAGCCCTGCGCTCGGCGCCTTCCTCGCGGGCGTGGTGCTTGCCGACAGCGAGTACCGCCACGAACTGGAAGGCGACATCGGCCCCTTCAAAGGGCTCCTGCTCGGCTTGTTCTTCCTCTCCGTCGGCGCCGCCATCGACTTCCCCTTCATCGCCTCGCGACTCCAGTGGGTGCTCGGGGCGACGGCGGCGGTTGTTCTCCTCAAGATTGCGGTGCTGCTGGCGGTGGGCACGGCCTTCCGCCGCAAATGGTCGGACGCGCTGTTGTTCGCGCTCGCCCTCTCGCAGGTCGGCGAGTTCGCTTTTGTCCTGCTCGCCCTCGCCGATTCGCTCAACGTACTCTCCCCTCTGTGGACGCGCGGAGCCGTCGCGGTGACGGCGCTTTCGATGCTGACCACGCCCCCGCTGCTCATGCTGCTCCAGCGGCTTCCCCGAGGGCGCGCGTCGGAGCCGGTGCGCGAGATGGACGTCATCGAACCCGAGGTTCCCGGCAAGGTGATCCTCGCGGGGTTCGGGCGCATGGGCAACATCATCGGGCGGTTCTTGCAGGCCAATGGCGTGCCCACCACCGTGCTCGACATGGACGCGGAGCTGGTGGACGGCGTGCGCAAGGTGGGCCTCAAGGCGTGGTACGGCGACGCCTCGCGCCTCGACATGCTGCGGGCGGCGGGCGCGGAACAGGCCGAGCTGCTCATCCTCACGCTCTCCGACACGTCCAAGGTGAAGGCCATCGGCGACATGGCCCGCAAGCATTTTCCTCACCTCAAGATCCTCGCGCGCAGCAAACGCCGCGTGGACGCCTACGAGCTCATCAACGCCGGCTTCGAAAATGTGTATCGGGAAACGCTGGGCACCTCGCTCGACATGGGCGCCGACGCCCTGCGCATGCTGGGGTTCCGGGCCTACCACGCGCGCCGCGCGGCCATGGCCTTCCGCCGCCACAACGAGGCGGCCATGCGCGACCTCGCAAAGCACTGGGGCGGGCAGAACTATTTCGCCATGCTGCGCACCAAGATCGAGGAGGCGGAGAGCCTCATCCGCGGCGGGGCCTCGCTCAAGGATCAGGTGGACGCGGCGTGGGACAACGAAGCGTTGCGGGAGGAGGCCGCGAAGGGGACTTTGCGGAGGTAGCTGTTAGCCATTAGCCGATAGCCAATAGCAAACACAGGGATTGCATGTGGGATGACTGGGTGTGTGATGGGGGGCTCTTCGAAGTCGCAACCTGTCAGGGTTTCTCCGAAGAAATATGAGGATTAAAGGCGCGGGACGTCGGTCTCAGCCTCTCAGCAGCAACTTCGCTCCCGCGATCACGAGCACGATCGCCAGCAAAATCTGAATCGTCCGGGGAACGAAACGGCGGCTCCCGAACCACGAACCGACGGCGCCTCCGACCACGGCCGATCCGGCCAGCATCCACGCGAGAGACGGCACGGGCCTCCCGCTGCTCACGAATCCCGCGAGTCCCGTCGATGAGTTCACCAAGATGAACAGCGCCGAGGTGGCGGCCACGTTCTTGGTGCGCGCCCACTTGCAGAGCAGCATGAGGGGTGTCAAAAAAATGCCGCCGCCCGTGCCCGTGAGACCCGAAAGCAACCCGAGCCCTCCGCCCGCTCCGAGCGCAAGCGGAAGACCGGGCGGGCGCGTGACGACGGGATCACCCGGCTTCCAGAAAAACCGGGCCGCGGAAAACAACAGCACGAGGCCCACCAGCGGACGGAAGATGCTCTGCGAAATGGGAAGGTATCCTCCGACAAATGCCATCGGTGCCGCCAACAACGCGAAGGGCCAGAACAGGCTCCAGCGGAAGTGCCCGGCGCGCCAGAACTGATACGAACCGATGGAGGCGACGAGGATGTTCAGCACGAGAGCCGTGGGCTTGATGACGGCGGGCGCGAGACCGGCCAGCGCCATCACCGCGATATACCCCGAGGCGCCGGCATGGCCGACGGAGGAATACAGGAATGCGACCGCGAGGACCGCGACGGCGATCAACGCCATTGTCGTGGGATCAAGGACCATGATGATGCGTCGGGTCCGCGCACCCCGCGCACCCCACCCACTCCACACTGCCGTCGGCGTAGTATTCACGCTTCCAGATCGGCACGCGGCGCTTCACCTCGTCGATGATGAAGCGGCACGCATCGAACGCCGCGCCGCGATGCGCCGCGCTCACGCCCACCCACACCGCCATGCCGCCAATCTCCAGCGGGCCGGTGCGATGCACGCAGGTGGCGCCGAGGATGTCGAACTTTTCGAGGGCGGCACGGACGATCTCCTCGCCCTCCTTCATCGCCAGCGCGGGATAGGCTTCGTACTCCAGGCGCAGCACGGCGCGGCCGTCGTTGTGATCGCGCACGATGCCCTCGAAGGTCACGCATGCGCCCGCGGCATCGTTCTCCAACGCGGCGCGTAGGCGCATGGCGTCAATGGCATCGGACGTTAGCCGGAATGCGCCCCGGTCGCCGAGTGACCGCGCTTGCGCGGGTGTATCGAGGTGACCGGTCATCTCAGCCCCCCGACACCGGTGGAATGAACGCCAAGCGGTCGCCGGGTTGCAGCACCGCATCCCATGAAGCGTAGGCATCGTTGATGGCCACGTGGACGGAGTCGCGCGCGAGGGCGAAGCCGTGACGCGACCGAAGGCGGTCGTACACGTCGGCGAGCGGCGCGCCGTCGTAGGGAAGCTGCTCCGAGGACCGCTTTGCTTGCGCGCGAAAGACCGCGAAATATTCGACGGTGACTTGAGGCTTCGTCGCCCGCTCGTAGTCTTCCGGCGTGTTTGCGTTGTCGAGGAAAAGCGCTTCCTCCGGCCCGCGCAACCGTATTCTCCGGGCGTCCAGCGCGTCGGCGATCTTGGTGGGACAGGTCATCCCGAAATTCATCACCGTATTCGCCTGCTCAAGGTACCCCGGCTCGTAAATCGCGCACAGCGGCTCGAGGAAGTCGTCGCGCGCGGGATTCTCGAAGGCCGTCAGGGGTTTGGACGCGTCGCGGTTCGCGACCAGCACGCGCAGGGCTTCGGCGGAGAGGAACGGCAGGTCGCAGGCGGCGACGAGGAAGGCCGCGCCCGGATGCGCTTGCAGCGCGGACAGGATGCCGTTGATCGGGCCGCCGATGTCGAAGGCGTCGGGGATGCGACCGACCGATGCGGGCAGCGACGCCAGTGCGGCATCCTCACCCTCGATCTGGTCGGCGCGGCAGGACACGAACACCCGCTCGCACACGGCGGCCAAAAGATCCGCGGTGCGACGCACGTGCGGCACGCCGTCCTGATACGCCAGCGCCGCCTTGTCGCGGCCCATGCGTCGGCTCCGCCCGCCCGCGAGGACGAGACCGTACAAAGGCGCTGTCACGCGTCCCTCCGGTAGTCTTTTTTACCGCCGGTTTTTTCGAGCAGCCGCACCGACCGAATTTCGATGCCATGCGACAACGCCTTGCACATGTCGTACAGCGTCAGCGCCGCAATGCTCGCGCCCGTCAACGCCTCCATCTCCACGCCCGTGCGATGATCCGTCTTGACCGTGCAGGTGATGCGCGCACATTCGGAATCCGCGTCGTCGAGGCGGATGTCGATCTTGCAGTCATCGAGCGGCAGGGAATGGCAGAGGGGAATGAGTTGGTCGGTTTTCTTCGCGGCCATCACGCCTGCCAGGATCGCGGTGTGGAACACCGGGCCTTTGGGCCCCTGGATATCGCCGTCCGCGAACCTTTCGCGCACCGCTTCCGGAAGCCACACGAGCGCCTCCGCCGTCGCCGCGCGCCGCGTCACCGCCTTGCCGCCGATGTCGACCATGGAGGGGGAATTGGCTGCATCGAGATGAGAAAAGGATGTCATGAGGCAAGCCTCGTGCGCGCCTGAACCAAAAGCTGAAATATGAAATATGAAATATGAAAAGTTCCGCTCGTCGCAGACTTCCAGCAGGCGTCAATAAATTGACCTTTTGCTTGCCTTACTTTCATATTTCCGATTTCATATTTCATATTTCTCCTCACCCTCCGATCTCATGCATCGCCTGCGCGACGCTTTCGATCCGGCCCGTCGGCTTCATCGCCATCACGGAGCCGAGAATCGCAGCGTACCCCGACGCAGAAACGCCTCGCAGGGAAACCCCCCGCTCACTCATCAAACACGAACGCAACACCCCCGTGGCCGACAGGCGCAGACGCGAGCACGTTCCGCAAAACGGTTTGGATTCGGAGGCGATGAAGCCAAGGCGCGCGCCCTCGGGCGTGGTGAAGACGAAGGAAGTCGAATCGGTAGGAACCGCGACGGGGTTGAGCGCATAAAAGGGCTCCAGCGACGCGATCATCTCGTCGGCGGAAACGAAGCGATCGAAGTTGGTGCCGTGCGCCGGACCGATTTTCATGAACTCCAAAAAGCGGACTTCGATGCCTGTCGCCGCCGACCAGCGCGCGAACTCCGGCAGCTCGTCATCGTTCACGCCGCGGAACACCACCGCGTTGATCTTGAGGTGAAAGCCCATCGCGGATGCTTGCTCGATGCTGGCCACCACCGTGCGGAAGTCCCCGCCGCGCGTGATGCGCTCGAAGCGTCCCGCGTCAAGGCTGTCGAGGCTGATGTTGAGATGCGTGCAACCGAGGTCGCGCAAAAAGTCGAGATGGCGCGCCAGCAGCTGTCCGTTGCTGGTGAGACTGAGCCGCGCGGGCAGCTTCGCGAGCGCGGTCATGATCTCGCGGAACTCCGGGCGCACGGTGGGTTCGCCGCCGGTGACGCGCAATTCCTCGATGCCGCGCGAAACCAGCTCGCCGCAGATCGACGCGTATTCGGCGGTCGACAACAGATCGGCGTTGCGCGTGAAGGACGGGTTCTCCGGCATGCAGTAAAAGCAGCGGTACTGGCAGGCGTCGGTGAGCGAGACGCGCAACTTGCGGAGCGTGCGGCCGTGCGGGTCGGTGAGCCTCGGCGCGTCGTGCGAACGCAAGGTGTCGAGGCGCGTCGAGAGGTCGGCGGATACCGCGTCCGGGGCGGTCGGAATCAGGGTTTCGGGCAGCCGGGCAATCATGAAATCCAAGGAAAAAATGGGAATTTTTCCCCCGCTTCGGAGGAGGAACGGTCCCCGAGCCCTGTCGAGGGGTCGGAGGCGGAAATCTCCACGAATCCGTCCGAGGCACCCAATCCCGCGAAATCCCCGGAACCGTTGATCGCCGCCGGGATCGCGCGACGGATTCCGTCGCTTTCCCCCAAGCGCACGGGCACGAAATGCGTGAGTTTCGAGGCCGGGTGCGGCCCCTCGAACTGCGCCGCCGCAACCCGTGGGCTCCACCCCGACTTCGCCCAGAGCAGCGGCAGCACGTAGCGACGGGCGCAGACCAAAGCCGACACCGGGTTTCCCGGAAGTCCGAAAACGAGTTTGGGGGTACCCCCTGCCGACACGCCGAACCAGAGGGGTTTCCCCGGTTTCTGCGCGACCTTGTGGAACACGCGCGTCACGCCCAGTGCCGCGAGCGCGTCGGGCACGCCGTCAAACTTTCCCATCGACACCCCGCCGGTGACCAGCAGCATGTCGGCTTCCACGATGGCTTCACGAAGCGTCCCCGCCAACGTGGACGGATCGTCGCCGCAGCGGCGGAGCGAAACCTCGGCCCACGGCGAAAGCAGCGCGTGCAACGCGGCGCCGTGCGAAGCCCGCACCTGATGCGGATGCGGCGTTGCGTCAAACGCGACCAGCTCGTCGCCCGTGGCGACGACGGCGATGCGCGGACGGCGCGCGACGAGAACCGTCCCCTTGCCCACCGATGCCGCGATGGAGGCGATCGCCGCGTTCACGCGTGCCCCCGCCGCCACAAGCACGTCGCCCGCCGCACAATCAGAGCCTTCGCGATGCACGAATTGGCCCGGCTTGACCTTGAGATCCTCGCGCACCGACGCGATGCCGTCGGTGATATTCAGGTCCTCGTAAGGGATCACCGTGTCGCATCCTTCAGGCACGGCCGCGCCGGTCATGATCTCGACGCAACCGGCCGCGTCATCCAGACGACCGCGCGGATCTCCGGCACGCGCAACGCCTGCGACGGGAAAGCGGCGAACGCCCATCTCCCACGCCGCGGACGCAAGGGCGATCCCGTCCATGCGCGAGCGATCTTGGGCGGGATACGCGCGGTCAGCGCACAGGTTTTCGCGGAGGATGCGGCCCGTCGCCTCGGCGAGCGGCACGGATATGGAGGGCCAGGGTTGCGCGAAACC
>JAUMHF010052478.1:0-5000 GCA_032359275.1 Microctenopoma steveboyesi
GTGATGGTATCGTTAGCTGCAGCATCAAAGCGAGCATAGAAGATGTTCAGCTCATCTGCCATAGTCACGTCCGCGATCAACATACCGGATGTAGTTGGTTTATAGTCCGTTATTGTCCTCAGTCCCTGCCACAGGCTCCTAGAGTCACTGGACTGTTGTTGGAGCTGTGACTCTAGTTTCTTACCGTAGCGTTGCTTCGCCTCCCTCACCGTATTCCGCACGTTGTATGACGCAGCCTTGTGAAGAGTCATGTCCCCTGACGCAAGTCCCGCATTAAACGCTGCGGTGCGAGATCTCAGAGCATCGCGGATGGTTTTGTCCACCCACGGCTTCTGATTAGGAAACGTTCTGATGGTCGTTTTCTGCGCGGTGTCGTCGGCAAGTTTCCCGATGAATCCCACGACCGTTTCCGTGAACTCGCTGATGTTGTTAGAGCTGCGCCGAAACATGTCCCAGTCTGCGTCGTCCAGTGCGTCCTGTAGCGCGGCCACCGATTGGTCCGTCCAGCGCGTGACCTCCCTCTGAACCGGGGCTTCCTGTTTAAGCCTTTGTTTATATTTCGGCATGAGGAAGATGGTGGTCGGATTTCCCAAAGGGGGGATGAGGCTGGGCTTTGTAACCGTCCTTAACTGTTGTGTAGCAGTGATCCAGTGTCCTATCACCCCTGGTGGGGCAGGTGATGTGTTGAAAAAAGTTCGGCGCTGCACGTTTGAGGTTGGTTCTGTTGAAGTCACCCGCCACAATGAGCGCAGCGTCGCGGTGTTTTAGCTGGTGATGTGCGAGTGCCTCGTGAAGCTCGCTTAAGGCAGTGTCTGTATTAGCTTGAGGCGGGATGTAAACGGCACTTACTATGACCGGTGAAAATTCCCGAGGAAGGTAAAAAGGACGACACATGATGGACAGTAGTTCCAGGTTGGGTGTGCAGGAGCGTGTGAGGGGAACAACGCTCGCGCTGTTGCACCAGCTGTTGTTCACCATCAGACACAGTCCCCTCGTCTTTCCCGCATCCTTTGTCCTGTCCATGCGGTGGACCGAGAAGGCCTCGGTCAGCTGAATTGCATGGTCCGGCACCGCTGGGTTCAGCCAGGTCTCGGTGAAGCAGAGGAGATTGCAGATCCAGAGCGTCGTTAAAAAGAGAATCAATTCAAATACTATGATGAGCTGGTTTCCAGCGATTCTGACACTGTGCTTCCTCTGTGTCCTCTTGCAGACTCCCAGCAGACCCAGCCCCTGTCCTCCTATCAGCTGACTGTCCCTCGGCCAATGGGAGGCAGGCTGAGGCGGGACGTACATGGAAGACCACCTGATCAGGTACAGCAGCATTTTAGTATCTCCTTCCTTCTGTCCCCTGGTAGCTGTTTGACCTCACTCTGTCCCCCACTCTGTCCCTCAGTAGTGTGGACGTCCTTCTCTCTGTAGTGTGGACGTCCCTCTCTCTGTCTCTCTCCCTCACAGACGGAACTAATTCCAATCACATTCCCACCAGACAACACAAATCGCGGAGCTCACACCTTCTGTAAAATGGACGCGTGCTTTGGGTCTAAAAAGTCTGACATGGACCAGAACCCTGTCCTGGTTCAGGCAGCAGACTGACAAATTGATAATTATTCTCTTTCTTCAAATGAACCCAGGACTAAAAGTCTTTTTCCTGAGATTCGGAGACGTGTCCCTGCGGCCTGGTAGCTCAATGGGTTAAGCGTCAGACTGGAGTGTAGAAGGTCGCAGGTTCGAACCCCGTCTGACTCCTAGTCCATCCCCTACCAGGTGTGTCCCTGAGCCAGACACCCAGCGCTAGCTCCCTGTAAATCGCTTTGGATAAAAGCATCTGCCAAGTAAAGTAAAGTAAAGCTGATCAGTGGTGAAGCTGCTGCTGCAGAAATAGACTCGTTTACGCTTCATGTGTCATTATCTGGAAATGAAAGGAATCTGATGACAATTAATTCACTGTGATGACGACACTGGACAGGATTCAGGACAGCGGGATCTTCCTGGATTCATCCTGACGAAAACATGGATACAGCAGCGTCTGATTGAAGAGCATGCTGCAGAGAGCCTGAGCTCCTCACACTCAGACACTCAGTCTGAGTGTGAGACGAGCTCACAGCACAACAACAGACACACACGCACACAGAGACGAGGACTGACTGACTCACACTCATCCTATGTCCCGCCCTGCACGCCGGAACATGTTCAACACCCACTCCCTCGTACACGTTCACACTCTCGCACACAATCTGTCGGCACTACGGCACCACACGCCCACACATTCCTCAGCTCCCTCAGATTGTTTGAGACAATAAATCAAAACCATCCTGGAGGCTGAAATACCCAACGACAGCTTCACTCCTTCATCTGTTCCCTGTAAAGTTCCCAGAACAGTGTGTGTGGTGCCAGTCACCAACCTCCGTCCCTCCGTCACACAAGGTCTAAAACTGAGAGAGGTCCTCACAGAAATAGACGTTCACACACAGTAACACGCTGTGGTGAAATGTGAGCGTGCTCAGAGCAAGTGACAGTTTGTGTGTGTGTGTGTGTGTGTGTGTGTGTGTGTGTGTGTGTGTGTGTGTGTGTCGTCACATCACTCTCACGTCTGTAGTGTGAAGCGAAGTCTAGCAGATGAGTGAACAGACGACCTCACACTGCTCCTGCGCTGACCTTTGACCCCTGCTGTGTTAGAGGACGGAGGAGATGCTGTTGGCAGCTGGGTGGTGTCGTCCACCGCTGACTTCCTGTGCTCACACACACACACACACACCATCTGTCTGTGTGTGTCCACCCCCGCAGTAATCACATGCCTGCTGGTTGCTGCAGCGCGCGCACACACACACACACACACACACACACACACACACACACACACACACACACACACACACACAGAATATCTGCCAGGTGAGTTAGAGACTCAGGTGACCTTGGAGTTTTGGAGTTTGCAGGTGGCTCCTCTCTGAAACTTCGTGACGCCTCACAGCGCCGATCGATCGAGTATATGATTATTATGATGCTGCTCTGATGAGTCACATTCTGCTGGTCTCTCAAACTTTCTCCAGGATGTAGCGGCTTCGCTAATGTTAGCGTCCTACACCGAGGTAGCATCATTTGTGTTAGCACTTCCTGTTTGTGCAGGTGTTGAAGTTCTCGTCTCTGTTTGTGCAGGTGTCTTACATCATCAGCGTGGACGGAAACGATCACGTTGTTCATCTGCAGAGAAACGAGTAAGTGATGTCAAGACGAAAAACCTCTAGTTTTACTAAACAAATGACACGAAACAAACCAAAACGTTTTTTTTATATACATGTACCTAGCTTTCTTTCCTCAGATTGTGTTGATTCCTCTGTTTTTGTGCGCTTCGATAAAGTCGTGAGCGAGCTGCATGTGACGCTGCAGACGTTTAGTTCAGCTGTGAGAAACTGAAGAATGAGACGTGAAAATGTTTGTGTGACATAAGACAACGCTGTTTTCAGGCTGCTGCTGCCGACAGGTTTCAGCGTGTTCACCTACAGTCAGGAAGGATCGCTGCTCACATCCAGACCACCTGTGCAGGTAACACACACACACACACACACACACTCATCGTTTAGTGAAATAAAAACATGTCTGCGCGTCTGTACACAGAGCTCGACGTGATGAAAAAGTCCACGTTCATGAAGTGTAGAGTAAATGAAATGGAAGTACTGTGCAGTGTCCTGCAGTAACTGTACTCACTGAACTGCTCTGCTTAACCTCAGTGCAGCCGTTCGGTTTATTGGAAGCAGATCTTTGCAGGAGACGCCTGATGGGAATGTCCCTGACATTTCCTGTCTGCTGACCCGTCACTGTAATACTGCAGCGTATACGCATGCTGTGGAGTACCAGTATACCTCTGTAGAATGAAACCCACCCATGTTTTATGAATCATGTTAACACACACACACACTCTGTTTAACAGCTGCCGTTGTTTTACAGAACCACTGTCACTATCAGGGCTTCGTTCAGGACATGGAGGGTTCTTCTGTTGCCATGAGCCTCTGCAACGGCCTCAGGTAAAACACAGGACACACACAATATGACAGGTATGCTGGACTCATGACATTCAGGGCTTTTATACACACTGTACACTGTCCCCCAGTCAAGGACACACACTTATTTATATTCTGCACACAGATGGTTCTGTGTGTGTGTGTGTGTGCGTGTGTGCGCGTGTATACACCCCGCTGTTTACCTCATTGTGGTTTCTCTCTCATTATTTTCAATAATAAGCATTTAATTAGTTATTTAAATGTGTCATTTTTAGGGCAGGGACAGGAAATCAAAAACTGCATTAACTACGTACATTTTTTTAACGCATTAAAGGTTTCACAATAATTAATCAAAGTTAACGCGGTAATTTTGACATCACTAGTCATGTTATATTTATTAGATATGACAAAAAGTCTATTTATTTTACAGTCTGTGTTAATGCACATCAAGAAATATATATATCTTTTTTTATTTCAGTAACCAAATATATCCAGCTATTTATGTATGTGAAATAAATATCTGTCACTTTTACCCATTACCCATCTAACAGTGTTGGACCCACACACTAAGTTTGATGGATAAAGCTGACGGATACATTTATATCAGCAACATGGACTGTTAAATAAATAGACAGTGAAAAAATATATACTTTTTAAATCTAAAAAGTAATAAATTATGTGTGAATTAATGAAACCGTTAAATAGCTATTTAAATGCTTATTTTATTTATTATATTGTGTCACTCTCCACACTCCATAATCATTCAGTGTCTTTTTTCAGAGGAGTGTTACATCTCACCAGCGACAGCTACGGCATCGAGCCGCTGGCGTCGGCCCCCGACCAGCACCTGGTGTACCGTCTACAGGATGTGACATCACAACCCCGGGGTTGTGGAACGCCACACGCCGAACACGACCACAGTAACACAACAGAGCACGCTCCGTATGAGCCACAGGACATCCACCACAGACAGCACAGCAGGGTGAGAGCACGGACACAGGG
>JAUMHF010052478.1:10000-19607 GCA_032359275.1 Microctenopoma steveboyesi
GTCGAACACAAACCTGCTCACCTGTGTGTAAACACGGTCCTCACAAAGATGGCTTTTAAAAGCTGCACAAACAAACACTACATCAGAGGCTGCTCTGCTCATTTTTTTGTGCGCGCACACACACACACACACACACACACACACACACACACACACACACACACACACACACACAGACAGACACACGCACACAGGTTCTGGACTGAAAGTTGGAGGTTAACATGAAACCTGTGTGTCCTCTTCAGATAAAGACACGTCTCTCAGAGACGGGCTGTTGGTCTTCTTCTTCTTCGTTCTTCCTCTTCTCGCCCTGGGTGCGTTTGTTTTCCTGCGCTGGAACAAGCTGCTGCGACGACTTGGGCTGAGCCGCAGGAACAGGTCACGTGGTTACCAGTGAGTCTCAACGCGCAACACGCCACTGTTACGGTGGGGGGGGGGTCTGAACAGCTCAGATTAAAGACTCCCCCGCTCACCTCACTTCTTATCGTCATCCTGAAGGTTTCAGACGAGATCACACTGCAGCTGGTCTCTGTGCTGCGTTCAAGGACACTCTGACAACTTAATCAAGTAGTAGTTTATTTCAAGCATCATTTACTGTCATCGTCGTTGAGCTTTTTGATCCTGGTCCAAGCTGTAAGTCAAATAAGTTGTAATTAACCTGTTATCAGAGACAAATCTCCGGGACAGTGTCGAAACCTCTGAACTCTCTGTGTGCGACATCCGACATCAGACCCTTTGTACTGACTCTGATCTCTGTCCCGGCTCCAGGGCTGACGGTGTAGCTTCAGCCAATCCCAGCAGAGCACCGCCTCCCAGAGCACAGCCCCCATCTGTTGATCGCGGCAACGCCAACAACATCGTCAGAGACTGGGTGAGTTCACAGTTTGTGTCTGACTCTGAACTACAAAGGCCAAACGTCAGCTGCTGGAACACGTGATCATCATGTTGTTTGAGACTAAGGTGAAGCTGAATCAGAGACGTCTTCATCCACCATCTGAGCATCACCACAGCTACATCACTGTCCTTTAGAAATGTGCTTGTCTTACCTGTGTCCTAACGATCAACATGTGTCCTGCGCCAAACCTGCACGAGACGTTTCTGTCTTCAGTGTTGTTTAATACATCGCCGTGAACAGCATCAGATTAAAGCTTTAAATTCTTCCTCTCGTATCCATCGTTTGATCGTGAACGGCAGGAACAAAGACGTAGCAGTCTTGTTCTGTGACCAGTGTCTTTACCTGAACCAATCAGCATGGAGGTCGATAAACATGTGCAGCTCTGTGTTAACGTGAGTCATAAACGGGATGTTAATGTGTCAAACCTGTGACTGATGATGATGAAGCTCCCCCGGTAAGCCTCAGGTGTAGTTGGTGCGTCAGCTCCTGCCTGTGTGTGTCGTTATCTCTGTGTCCTAGTTTATTTACTGGACGTAAAGTCGCTGCTCAATTAATAAATCTGTTAATAAATCAGTGATTGATGATTCAGTTAGGTGATTGATCAGAGAGTGGTTGATTAACGCGCGCGTGTGTGTTACTGAAGGTTTGACTAACATCCTGTCCTCTCTCCATGTGAAGCACCACGCTCAGCTCCTGCCACCACAGCAGGTAAAATACTGGAACATTCTTCCACCACCACCACTTTTTTATTCTCCTGTCGTCTGTCTGCTCGTTGCTCTGACATAACCAAAGAAACGTTGAAACATTTTAAACTCTGCAGAAATAAAATCAAACCTCTGGACACGACGTGGTCATGGAGCTCTAACTGTTGGATTTCCTGTGTGTGTTCTGATCAGGTGGTTGAGACCAGCACGACGGCTCCATCCTACGCTCTGAGGCCTCCTCCTCCTCCACAGTAAGAGGAGCAACTTTCTGTTCATCTCCACTCAATAAAAGCGTTTACAGATGAAAATGGTTTTATGTCGGTCTTTGGTTGATTTTTCTTTTCTGGTTTGTTCCCATTTCAGAAAAACGAAACCATGTGCTGCATCACAGCCTCTGGTGCCTCAACGAGCTGCTCCGCCTCCACCTGTTTAACCAGCCAGGAGTTCCACCCCACCTACACCTGGGCGTCTTTCTTCTTCTTCTCTTTCTGTTCTTAACCTTCACCTTCACTGGTGTCTTGCCAGGAAACTATTCTGCAGCCAATATGGCAAGAGGCCAGACTCTAAACTGGACCACCAGGAAACTGGGCCCAGTGGGACTGAACTGAAGAGGATACTGGTCTCTACAGTCTGTCCTAACTTTCTTTCTTCTTTCTCCAAACTTCAGTCAGGAAACAAAAGCTCAGCTTCATCAGCTGACACTTGGTCTGCTCTGTCATGAAACCAGCCAAATCATACGTGAACACCACAAATCAGTCATTAACCAACCAGTGATTTAATCACCGTCAGTGTTTTGTGTTCATGTTTTAAAATCTTAAACCTGACTTGTTGTATTATCAGTTAAACTGCTGAGCTACTAAACTGTGAAATATTTAATCAGTATCTCAAAACACATCCAATCACTCCAGCATCTCTGTAGTTAATACGTTGCTTAGTGAACTAAATAATCACGCTAGCTAACCTGCTCTACGAAAACCAGCTCAGATTCTCAGTTAATTTAGCTAATTATCTTCTACTAGCTTACGATGCTAACAGGCTCTCAAGTTCACAAATACATAGGCGGTGCAGTTTGTCCCTAATTTCATGGTAATGTTATAAAATATGCATTAATCAGCCAGTTAGCTTTCGTTAGCATCACCAGGGAAACTCTGAAGTTACTACATGAGGAATGTAGTGTCGTGATTTTTACGTATTAGTATGATGCATGTGCTGCTTACATTTATGTACCTGTGGACACTGTGCATCACTGAACACTGGGTCCACAAAGCAAAGACCTCTGGTCTTCACAAAATACCCCAGAAATAAAATGACACTAAATAATGGGAATAAAACAACAAAAGACACAATGAAATGAAGAGCAATGCAAAATGTCTGCAGGTATCAGGGCTTTCAAATCTTTTAATCACTTTTTCCAGCAGAAACTTAACTAATCCCTACTTTAAATTCACTGAACTGAGGACTGTGCTAATTATTATCAATAATATAATGAATTATCATGTGTATTACCTAGTAAAAGTAAAAGTACGTGCTTCAGTCGGATTGGCTGGTTTGGAGACACAGAGATCACTGTCGGTGCAGGTGAAGCACTTTCTTTCTAACTTTCTCTCTGTGAAGCACTGGTGCTGTCTGACTGCACCTCCCCTTCTGCTCTGCACTGCTGTAGGAATGTAAGGAACCCCTGCTGCTGCTGTGGTCGCTCCGGCGTGCACTCGCTCCAGAATTGTAAAATCACAGTATGCAACGGCACCTGAGTGCAGAACACGTGTGGGTTTCAGTTCCTGTCCTGTGGATCTGGATCTGTGTGGTATGTTGATGTTTGTGACGGCTCATGTCTCTGCAGGGAATCTACCCTCACCTCGTTTAGTTTTCTCACCTGAAACGTTTCAGCGCTGTTGGATCAGACCTCTGGGATGTTCTGCAGGTGTTTGGTACGTCCTCTTTTCATTCAGTATCTCCTGTGGACAACTGGACGAGGGGAACTCCACTATTAAACACCGTTCTTCTGTGTTTTCTTATTGTTCCTGATACATATGAAATCAGAATAAATACCCATCGAGCACTGTGGACACAGCTGCTCTGGAGATTCTGTGTTTTTGCTTTTTCTTCATTCGTCCACACATCTGAAAATGAACCATCTCTCCTGTGTTACTACTTTCACTTCAGTAGAACCTGTAGGTTGGTGAATCTTCTATCTAAAGTAGATGAACTGACCCAAAAAGATAAAGATAAATAATTACACTTCTAAGTTGGAGTCAGTCGACTGACAGTCAGCTGTGACTCTATCACATTTAAAGAGTCACAGCTCAAACAAGCGAGATGACTGAGCGGCTGAAGACCAGGCTGGGTGGGGTTAAGAGAAAGTTTGAACTCCACCAGACGACTGTCAGACAGATTGTGTAGAGAACATTCAGCCGGCGAGCCTGGTGGTGCCGGGAGTTAACAGGAAAATCAGAAAATGTTTTATAAAAATGGAGAACATGGTTCCTGAATCAAACCGTACGTCACTTCTTACACATTCACCATTAACACCAAATGTTCCTCAGTCCTCGATCTCAGGTTTAGTCTGTGTCACCATCACGTTCATTATCTGCGACCAGTTTTCTTACTGTTGGGTTTGTGTGATGACACTGACGCTGCTGAACATCCCAGACTGAAGACTTTTAACAGTGATGTTTGTGTTTCTCCATGAACCTGGATGCACTGTCATTATGTTGATATTTTACCTGCTTAATATATATTTAGAATTTGTTTTGAGTGTTTTTGCACAGAAATCATAAGTGTGAATATGAGGATTCATGTAATTAACACACAGGGCTACTTTGGTGCCAAAAAAATAAAATTCAGTCAGTGTTTACCCCACAGTTTGATTTCTGAGAAATGTTTGTTCAGTCTGAAGGGAATGCAGGAAAATTGTTCTGGTGATATTTAATTTTTCTGACTAAATGTTTGTGTCTGGTCCAGGCTTGTTCCACATTTGCTTTGTAAATAAAATTTCTGCTGAATCATGGTTCAATCTTCTGTTGAACGAAATGTTCAGTTTAACTCGTGAACAGATTCAGGAAAAGAAAAACTTCGACAGCCTGATTTTGCTGTAGAACAACGAACCTTCACAAACTGAAAATTTAGTTTGTTACTGTACAGTAACTACCTGAAAACACATTCAGACACCCTGAGCAGGTCGGTATTAAATGATGATGCACAATAATAAATATATAACTTTTTATAATACAACTAGGGATAATGATAAAGGGACATACATAATGACATAAAAAAGCTAAAATTAACTTGAATGTTAAATTATTTTTGGTAGTTCAGTAAAACTATGTGATAAGTTAAAAATTATAATATACTTATATTAAACGTAATCCGGAGCCACGCCCTCTGTCCTCGTGCGTCATGACGTTCGCGGCTTCGCTTCCATGCTCTGCACCCCGAGCTGTCATCATTTTTACCGGGAGCGGAGAAGGGCATCCGGGATACCGGCCGAGAGAGAAGCCGCTGAAACGTGTTTATTGAGGTCAGTTACTGGGATTTAAGACCTTTACAGCGTGTGCGTGTTTACGGGGGATTAATTTGATCTACACTGTCCTACACAGACATGTTCTAGTTTTATTTTCAGAGAGAAATAAAAAACCGTGTTCAGGAATTTGAGAAAACCTGTTAGCAGCGTGCTAGCACCCCGTGTAAACTAACCATGAAGGGGCAGGTCATTTGTCAAAATAGTCGCTGAAACTGCCTTTGCTTGTTGTGCTTAAATGGTGGTTCAAGCTCCACACGAAAAATGTTTTACCGTATCTGAAGTTAGCTTCATAATGGCGATGGTAAGCGCATTTAGCGCCCGTTTAGCCGCTAGCAAACGTGCTAATGGCAATTAATAGAAAAGTAGAAGCATTTCAGCGAAGCTAGCCGGCTAATTATATAACGTAACAGATAAGCTGTGAATGTGGTCCTCTAACAAGATAATACAGAGTAATAACCATGTTTTTAAGCTTCCAGTGAGCATGTTTGGGCCCTGAAACGCTAAAACATCCAGAAGAGATCATTTTACAGTGTTGTGACCATAGGTAATAATTTCGGGAAGTCATGACTCGTGAAAGGGCAAACTGATTGACAGTTCTTCGGACCAATGAAAAGCTGCGGAGTCATATTTCTGGGCGGAGTTCCTTTCTTATAGCCAATTCGGAGGTCTGATGGCACAATGGGCGGGTTATGGTCGGAGTAAAGGAAGGAGACTGAAGGCAGGGAGTGGACACCGAAGAAGGTCAAAGCACCGTCGGAGAAACTGCAGCTGAGCGACGTTCGTCATGTCGGTCACTCTGGAAATAACTAAAGTTAGAGATCTGGTGTCAGGTTAAGTCTCCTGATGGTTTTTCCGAACTTTTACAGCCCTCGATTGAAGGAGCATAAATGTTCAGTAAACATGAAACAGAATCTAATTTGGCAGGTACTCGGGCTGTTCGGTTCCAGGTCCGGCCCTTTACCCCAAAGGTTCCCCACAAACATGAGTTAAATCTCAGCTGTCTTGATGCATTACCGTGTGTATAAATTCAGTTCTGATGATTACAAGTAGTTGATGATCTACCAGTGAGTTATGGTAATAATTGGTTTATTTAGCTATGATTAGTCAGAAATGTTCAGACGCAGTCCGTAGATCCTGTTTTTTAAACTTTAGCTTTACCTCTGGAGAGACTCTGTTACATCAGATTAAAATCAGTGTTGCTTTAATTTCTCCTGTGAACATCTGCAGGTAATAAGCAATCACACTGTTGGTTTCTTGAACATAAGCTAAAGTTCACATCATTGGTTAAATTATAAACATGTTTACTTTTTATAAATCTCTGGACCAAGCGTATTTTCCTCACTGTGCAGAACTGTTGAGCTTAATAAAACAGGCACAATTTACAGAAACTAAATTCAGCTTCACCAGAACATCAACGTTAATCATCATGAGCTCTTTGCAGAGACAGAATCTCTACGTCTGTCACTAATTCAGCTTTGTCTGTCTTGACCTCGACCTGATATCTGCAGACAGCTGTTAGCTTAGCATCAGCTGCTCGGCAGCGACACGGGAGCTAAACACTTTTTAACAGGCACCGCTGCTCCTTCTGGTTTCACTATCAGATTTGGGTTGGAGGGTTTTTCCAGGTTTTTTCACAGTGCTGGATGTTTGATAAAAAGATTTCAGTAAATATTTAGACAAAATAATGTATTTGCTGTGTAGAGCGTGTGCTCTGTGTAGATGAACTAGAAAGAGAGGAAGAGTCAGACGCTGCAGATGATGAGGAAACTGTGGAAAGATTTTAAACACTGGTGATTTAAAGGTTTGCCTGACTGATAAATACACGGTAGAAGATATTTGTTCTCTTGATCTCGGGTGATATAAAATATTTTAAGTCTTGTTGGTTTTAGTTGTTAGAACAACGTCCTGATTAGGAAGTAGTTCTTCTTTTTGTGTGTTTCTGCCTCGCTCTAACACTGTCTCCTCTCCTTTGCACCTTAGTGGACGGACAGACCAGTGGACGGTGGACGTTTCATTCAGCCTTCTCTGTTCGGATTCTGATCTCGGTGGAGTTTTTTTTTCCCGTGGCTCTGAGGACGTCAGGCCCATCACACTGACCACCACCACTGTGTGTGTGTGATATTTAAGGACTGCTCATGCATCGTTTACGGACTTGTGCGGCGCGGTTGCGTCCGCTCACCGCCTCACAGGCGGCTCAGACTGTCGGCCAGCAGCGGCCAATCACAGCCTCCTCCACAGGTGGCAAAAGGACGTTTCAGCCAATCCGGTGCTACTCAGCACCGGTGGCGTCGGAGCCGTTTCTAAATGGGACGAGCTCCAACTACGTAGAGGAGATGTACTATGCCTGGCTGGAGAACCCCAAGAGTGTTCACAAGGTAAGGAGCCGTGGAGCCCCCTGCTGGTCTGGAGGGGCTGCAGTAACAGGGGGGGGGCAGTGCCAGTATATTTAGTTACACTCTGCACTTAAGCATAAATACTTTTGTGATATTATATATATATATATATATATATTTCTGCTTTTTCCTCTGCGTGTCTGAGCTTCAGTTACTTTGCAGATTCAGAACGTACAGGAAGGATTCAAGGGTTTAAATCATGTTTACACCAATCTGCCTGTTTGTCCCATTTGACGCTTCAGTAAACAACATACGAGCCCATTAGAATAAAGAAACACACAGGGAGTTAGGTTAGAGGACAGAGTTTAGTTTCTGTGTCTTCTGCTGACCGTGGAGGAGAAGATGTGAATCCCACAGTGAGGTGTGCTCAGGTCACTCAGAGGTGTGGTTACATGTCACAGTTGTTACGTAACGCTCAGGGTGACCTTGCTGTTATTAGCTTAGTGGACCGGACACTTACACAACTCCCACGTATACGTGCGTCATAGCAGCAATAATGTTTATAGCTGTGGGAATGTGCTGATATGAAAAGGTCAAAGTTCATATCTGCACTTAAAATCAGATGAATCAGCCTGGATTCAGATAGTTTGTGTTGATGAGTCCAGATGCATGATGTTTGATATCACGTAGAACAACGTGGTTGAGGTTGGATGATTCTTTTATAGTCGCTCTGATGTCCTTCTGTGAGAGGAGACTCATCACTGAAATGTTTGCTGAACATACTTTTTTATGACGCATAGATAAAGAAAGAACATTTATCTACCACAGTTTTTCACCTTATCATCAGAAACGTTCATTAACAAAGTGAACACTTTAATATTCCCAGAGGGAAATAGTTTTGCCTGTTACAGCCGCTCTCATTTCACAAGGATTAGAAGACCCACAACCACAAATAGCACCAACGAATATAAATACAAAACAACAAATATATAAGAACAAAAAACAAAACATGATGACATCCATCTCTAGAGTTGTTGTTCTCCCCTCTCCCCTTCACAGAGGGAGGCAGCTACAACGTGTCGAGGGTCCAGCTCCACACCAGGAACAGAATATGCAGGAGCCGTGATCAGAAATAATGATGAATACTTTATTGATCCCCTTGTTGTTCGGACACCTGCTAGACGTGTGTCTGCGCTACTACAGGGTATCGGTGTCTTGTCCAACGACACCTCCACATGTAACCGGTGGGACTGGGAATCGAACAGAAATGACTGTTTGGGAACGCAAAGCGTCCCATTTATTAACATATGAGACACTTTTGACGTGACAAACAACATTCAATCAGTCCACAAAGAACACAACGTTAACAGAATGAGCAGGGAAATAAACGGCTTAAAGAACAGGAAAGAGATGAAGCTTGTGTTGTCTGGTTTATTATAATCTTTGTGTTTTGTCCCCCCCCCCCCCCTCCCCCGCTCCAGTCTTGGGATGTGTTTTTCAGGAACGCTAACGCCGGCGCGCCTCCTGGTGCTGCCTACCAGTCTCCTCTGTCTGCAGCCACGAGCCTCGTCGCCCCCCAGCTCTCCTCTCTGGTCGGAGCTCAGCCCAACGTGGAGAAGCTGGTGGAGGATCACCTGGCGGTGCAGTCCCTCATCAGGGCCTATCAGGTACACATACTCTGTTCAGTCCTGTACAGACAAACGGAAGGTGAAATGAGCTGTGTGCCAAATAATTATCCAGGAATGTGTTTGGGTGAACTGACCCTTTAACCTAACGACGGTATTTTGTTTTTCCTTCAGAGACCAGCTGGGCGCATCGTTAATCTGCTAATGACTTATTTTATTTATTTAACACAGCATCGCGAGACATGGAGCTGGCTAATTATTTGTTTTTACACATGCTTGTGTGTGTGTCTCTGTGTGTGTATGTCTCTGTGTCTCTGTGTGTGTGTGTCTCTGTGTGTGTGTGTCTCTGTGTCTCTGTGTGTGTGTGTCTCTGTGTGTGTGTCTCTGTGTCTCTGTGTGTGTGTCTCTGTGTCTCTGTGTGTGTGTGTCTCTGTGTGTGTGTCTCTGTGTCTCTGTGTGTGTGTCTCTGTGTCTCTGTGTGTGTGTGTCTCTGTGTGTGTGTCTCTGTGTCTCTGTGTGTGTGTCTCTGT